>CM065691.1:5102332-5119832 GCA_017654935.2 Phymorhynchus buccinoides | reverse complement strand
ATGAGCGTGCAGGCTGCGACCTTCACCTTTGCTTTGTTGCAGAGAGGGAGGGGGGGGGGGGGTGGGGGCGGGGGGGGGGGGGGGGGGGGGGGGGGGTGTCTGAAAGCTTTGTCAATATGCTTTTCAATTTTACTTGTTTGCCAAAAATAAAAATAGGGCTCCACTATGTTACATGCGCATATATAAACATACATATAATTAAATTTTAAAGAAAGAGGGAAAGGGGTAGGGGTAATTGAATGAAAAATGGTGTTTTATGTCCTCTCGGTCATAGACACATATGGGACATTTGTAAATGCAAAGATGGTGGGAATAATACTGGCTACAATGCCCGGAGGCAGTGCAACACCAGTAAAGTCCCGAGTTTTTAACAATATAGATAGGTGTAGCGGTAACCACGCCTCGGTTAAACCTCATCGGCTATGGTACCGCCACTTACATTGAGACACTGAGGGTAGGGGTAGTTTAATGCACATAAATAATTTAATTTACACAGTAAAATAAAAATTCATTCTGTTCTCAGATGCACACGTGTCTACATAACAGTATTATAGTAATACAAATCAGACGTGAGCCTTGAAGGCTTTGCCTCTTGTTACTATATGATATTCATTGATACTTGTCTTCATGTTGATTATTCTTTTATTCTTGTCTTTAAAGTGTTCATAGCTTTGAGCTCCCTGCAAAGGGAGTTAAGCGCTCTATAAATAACCAGTAGTAGTAGTAGTAGTAGTAGTAGTAGTAGTAGTAGTAGTAGTAGTAGTAGTAGTAGTAGTAGTAGTAGTAGTAGTAGTAGTGGTGGTGGTTTGGTGGTGATGGTGGTATTAGCAATAATAGTAGTAGGAGTAGTAATGGTAGTACTAGTAGAAGAAGTAAATTGTAGTGAAAGAGGTGTCTTTCATTATTTATTTCTTTGTTTGTTATTTGGTCGGTTAGTTTTCTGTTCTGCTTGTTTTTATTGCTGATGTTGATGCTCTGCCTACCATGTCGTTGCTATATTACTGTTGTTTCCCCATGGTAACACAGTGTTATGCCACTCATAATATGACTTACAACTCGCCGTGTTGCCATGGGGAAACAGTGATACTTTGTGAATATTGTTAACGTGTATGAATGAAAATCCGTTTAACGTTCTCCGGTCTGAAACAGACAGATATGGGACATTAGTAGATATAAAGATGGTGGGAATGATCCTGGAGGCAATGCCCGGAGGCAGTGCAACTCCAGGAAAGTCCCGAATTTTTTAGCGATACAGATATGTATATTCATACCATGATTGTTACCGTGTACAGAGACCTTTAGTCTTTTATATTTCTTCACACTAGCAAAGCGTGCTTCCAACGTGAGCATAGGACACAACTGAAGACCGCAAGACACATGCAGATAGCCATGCATCACACAACTATAGTTATGTAGCTACTAAATGTAGCAGCTAGCTAGGCGTGACGTGCGTGAGTGGCCAAGGTCAACATCCAATGTTTTGGGGGTCATGTGCTCACACCTCTGTGGGAATTGTTAAAGCAAGTGGAAACACAACTACGCACCGTGTTTATTTATTCAGTGATAGCCACGCACTATTAGGAGTCTACCCTTTAGGCAGGATGCTATTGCATTTGTAAGAGGGTTGTTTTTTCTTCTTCTTTCTTCTTCTCCTTTTTTTGTCCGATTTGGCTGAAATTCTCCGGAAAATTGCGGGCAATACGGGATTGCCAAAGTCGTCGAATGTCTGTCTGTCTGTCTGTCTCTCTGTCTCTCTCTCTCTCCCCCTCTCTCTCTCTCCCTTCAACGTCATAGCTATGCATATTGCTCGTTTGCTTGTCTTGCTCTACAAGTAAATAAGTGTGAATATTAATCTTTGATGTTCAAACCTATGTTACAGCCATAGGCCAAACAAATAAATCATTTGTCTTGTCATCTCTCTCTCTCTCTTTTCTCTCTCTCTCTCTCTTCTCTCTCTCTCTCCCCCCCCTCTCTCTCTCTCCTCCCCCCCCCCCTCTCTGTCCCCCTGCTTTAAGCATTGTGGGAAAATGCACGATTTTAATGTTAACCGTCTTTGTTTTATTTACGGAACACTTCCCTCATCCCACCATCAGTGTCGGTCTAAAACTCAGAACAAAATTCGAGGGGTGCCTGCCAGAACGGTCTATCTCAAAAGGAATAAAGAGCACAGATGGGCAGTTCTGGCATTCACCCCTCGAAATACAGTCACAATATCACACCACTGCGAATAGAGACGAGAGGGCTAGTAATGCTTAACACTTCACTATAGACCGTTCAAAAGTTATTGCAAAGAAAGAAATAACTTTAAACGGACATGAAAGGCCACAATATCCCACCAATGCGAATAGAGACGAGAGGGCTAGTAATGCTTAACACTAGACCGTTCAAAAGTTATTGCATACAAAAACACCTTTAAACAGACATGAATGAACACAATTCAAAAATATCCCACCGCTGTGAATAGGGACGAGAGGCTAATAAAGTTAAACACTACAGACCGTTCAAAAGTTATTGCATAAAAAAAAGAATTTTAAACAGACACGAATGGCCACAATATCCAACCGCTGCGAATAGAGACAAGGGGCTAATGGAGTTAACCGTTGCACTATAAGGAATGCAAAAGCAGTTGGCTGCACCCACTTTCCAAGAATCATAGTGGTAATACGGGCCAGGGGTTAATCCAAATTAGTGGAGCCCTTAATCATTTATCAGCTTCACTTAGCGTAACAAAACACAGACAGAGAGAGAGAGAGAGAGAGAGAGAGAGAGAGAGAGAGAGAGAGAGAGAGAGAGAGAGAGAGAGAGAGAGAGAGAGAGAGAGAGAGAGAGAGAGAGAGAGAGAGAGGAGAGAGAGAGAGAGAGAGAGAGAGGGAGAGAGAGAGAGAGAGAGAGAGAGAGAGAGAGAGAGAGAGAGAGAGAGAGAGAGAGAGAGAGAGAGAGAGGGAGAGAGAGAGAGGGGGGGGAGAGAGAGGGAGAGAGAGAGAGAGAGAGAGAGAGAGAGAGAGAGAGAGAGAGACCCACTAGGAATTACTTCCAGTCACTGGAGCCTTTAATCACTTCAAGTTCATCAACTTCACTTAGTGTAGCAAAGCAGGGCCTGTAGTCATGACTGCGGCTAAGACAACTAATCCGGGATGGAAAATGCAAATTAGGTTAAACTATCAATCCGAAAGGCAAGTTTAGACTAACTTGCATTTTCCATCCCGGATTAGTTGTCTTAGCAGCAGCACTCATGACTACAATCTCAGATCACGAGACTCTCCAAGTTCCGAGGATAGGTAGTCAACTGCTACCAGACCGTAATAATCGAGGGGTGCCTGCCAGAACGGTCTATCTCAAAAGGAATAAAGAGCACAGATGGGCAGTTCTGGCATTCACCCCTCGTGTCACTGTGTAATACTGGTCTTAACATGTTAACATTCATCCGCTGGTTTGCATAAAGAACTCTGCAAATGGCGCAAGTTGTCAAAAACCAAGCACCCTGAAACCTGTAGTCCACCTTCTGTTTTGCAGAATTTTGCCAAAATTAATGGTGCCAAGTTGTCTACTATAAGCCCAGCACTCAGAAAAGGAAACGTGAATCATTAGTTTGCGCTGTAACCACGATTTGATCAGTGTGTTTCCTGAAAGGTGTTGTGATGATGTGACATGCACGCCCGGCTTTCTCCACTACAACCCCCTCTAAAGCACCCCACCCCCCCTCCTACTATTCCGGCATGTCAGTTTAATTGCAATCCGGTGACTTCACAGAGTCCCCGATTCCAATTGACATCTCTTTCATCTCTGTAATTCCTCCCGGGTCACGCGCTTGTGACACCCACATTGTACGTGTCAGTGATGTAATAGGCGCGTGATCTGTCCTGTGATCATGGGATGGCTGTTCTTACTCAGATGCATAATTTGCAGCGTCCTCGCTTGTCGTCTGCTACTACTAGCCAATCATAGGCCCTCGGGTGTTTAAAATCAAATGGGGATATTAGTGGAAGAAAAACCCGCCTAACATTCTCTTACTCACAAGACTACCCAAACTTGGCTGAATCAACACTGCAGAATCAACCTCTATACCTGCCAGTCATACTATTATTAGTATTATTAGCCCAACTCGTGAGTATTATTGAATATGGCAGTTGTGTCAAATACTTGATTGAGATTTGTTTTTGTTTGATTCTATTTTTGATCTAGATCCTATGTTCCATGATGAATAAGGAGTAGATGTGTCAGTGAAAAGAATTGGTAAACATGCTGTTCTAATTATGTGCACTTATTATTTTTGTGTGTGATTTTTGACTTTAACCCTTTTGGTACCAGAATCGGATCCTGTGCCTATTTTTATGCCTACTTTTGCTGTGTTTTCTACATTCATGTGTGTGTGTCAAACTTGCAGCTTTTGTACATCCCTTTCCAAGTGTTGGATTGAGAGTGATGTTGGCTTGATCATAGATTTTGATCTAGCCTCTTACTGAATAATACCAGTTGATTCCAGTACACCTTTTATGTTTTACTGATTTCAGTTTGGTAACTGAAATTCAAGTCATTTGTCATAGTGCTATTGTACAAGGGCAGCCTTCTAGCTGGATCCACTAATCCCTGCCGGCTGAAGCCCCTACCTCTAATCCATAGAGATCTACACCCATGTTCTCCTGTGATTATCAGCAGGGCATCGTGGTCAGGAAGGTGAAACCAGACCTGTTTACCCTTATAATGAAAAACCCGGAATTTGCCACAAAAAACCCCGGAATTTGAGAACAAAAACCGGAATTCACATGATCTGTACACGACTCGCGATAAAGCAGTTTCTTCTTCTTCTCCTTTCCGCGAACATCGGCGTCGATTTTCAATATTGTGATGATTTCTTGGCTCAATTTCGCTAGAAAAGTTTTATTAGTAAATTCAGTCACTAATTCTTAGTAAATTTTAGTATAAAACAAACTGGAAAAAGCAAAATACCTGGAAATGTCCACGATCGGACAGAGAAAAATCACTCAGCCGCGGATCGGCGGATGCCAAGTTGCAACTCGGCGCCATCGCGATCAATTTTCACTTCATTTTCCGTTGAAAACTTCAAAATTCTCACATCATCGTATTTTCCAGTGATAATATAATCTAAATTGACTCATTTCAAGCCCTAATTACAATCTCTACCATTAAAAAACTGCCTGGAAAGCTCTTCGAATCGACAGTAAAAGTCTGACCGCCATTTGCTCAGTCCCGAAATAGATCGACCAAAATAAAAACATTATTTCACCCCTTTAACCAATGAAAATGCAGCATTTAATGCATGTGACGTCAAGCACAACCCCTTTTCTGATGACGTAGTGTGTTAGGTGCACGTTTCGGTCAACCCTTGCGTCTTTTACTACGAACGGAAACAAATAATAGACGGTTTTTCGAAATCCGGAATTTTCAGCGTTCACCCGGAATTTACTATTTTACCCGGAATTTTAGCAAATTTCCGGAATAATTCCGGCTAAACCGGAATGGTAAACAGGTCTGTGAAACCCTGACTCACAAGCATCAAGACAGGGCCGCCGCTAAGACGCCACCGCACCCAGAATCCGCGAGGAGACCACGCCTGAGCCGTGCCATCGCTCGACGCCGCAACCAGAACGACTGGGAGCTACTCTACACCTAAGAGCAAGCCTAGTCACCCCAGCACTCGCTGCTCCCGACTGAGGAACCTTACACCAGATAAGTCCTACGGACAGTGAAAAGAACACTACCTTTCCTCCAGACAATGAAAAAAAAGTAGTGACCCTTCCGGCTTGGGGTCTAACCTTCTAGAAAGACCAAAGTCTTGTCTAATCCTGTCAGATTTCATTGTTTTTCATTCATATTTTGCTTTGGCGCCATTGAGCTGCTTTATTCTTATTGCTGCATAATCTTATGCAGATTTGTGAGTAAATAAAACACAAGTGTACAGATAATTCTGAACCCTTTGGTCAGACTGATGAGAGTGGAAGTTTTGTAATTTTCATGTAAAAGACTACTTCTCTCTGTCTGCCATTTAGAGCAAATATACCACTTGTATTTCTTTCAATCATACGAGCCAGAACCCGGGCACAAATATAAATTTATTAGATGAAAAGGGGCCGGGAAAGTTGCTCACCTCCCACACCCTAGAGAAGTGGGCTAAAGGAAATTTTCTACTTGAAAATGTAATGCACTAAAAGTCTTCCCTAGAGACTTCGCCTTTAGCTCATTCCCTCGTCCCTTTAGCTCATTGTCTTGATATTGTCCGTGTGATAGCCAAAAAAAATAAAACATTATCTTATCAAGGGGCACCCTGACGGATGCGTTTTTGCAAGAAACACGTCGAGATCACCAGTAAAACACCCTTTACAGATATCGCAACTCATTTTGCTCTGGTTTCCTATAAATCAACCCGTCAAATCGGTGATTCCTCCTTGGCGGAGGTGCTGGAAGTCAGATTATTTCAGTGAACGAGAAGGCACGTGCCTTCTCTTTTCTAATGGCCGCCTGAGTTAGACCAAATCGTTTGCACGCAATTTCCACAATAAACAATACAAGCCTTTTTATACAGTTTTTATACAGTTTATCAAAAGGAGTTTGGCTCACAACAAAGGAAATAGCCCCACGTTTTCTTTTACTGCACTAAAAAGAAGAAAAAGCTTCAACCACTCTCAGTGGCCTCCACCCACCCCGTCCAAAATGGTTTCTCTTTCCGGCAACTCCGCCAAGGAGGAATCGCCGTTTTGACTTCTAGGAAACCAGAACAAAGTGAGTGTTCCTATCCTTGAAAAGGCTGTCTTTCGGATGACCTCGACGTGTTTCTTGAAAAAATTCATCCGTCAGGGTGCCCCTTTAAAGAAAAGAAAAACCGACCAAACGCAAAACCAGAAGGCCTACTACCATGACGTGAGCAGATATCAATCAAACGTTAATGGGATGTTCAGACAATTCAGGACAGGTGGCATTAAGATACATTGGCTAAAATTAAGAACTAGTATGGACTTGGTGCAGTGATCCTCTACAAGATATCGTGACCAGCCGTTGATTGTATGAAGTTCTACTAAAGCTTAAGTGGGAAACTAAACGTTGTTACTTTCTAAATTCAGCAAACCGATTTACTTAATTTCGAAAGTAGCAACGTTTAGTTTCCCACTTAAGCTTTAATAGAACTTCTATCACTTTACATAAAGATAAAGTGTAGACAGCACAAAGGACGTGGTTTGTTGCGCAACGAAGAGATTAAAACTAACCCAGCGTCACGGCATATGATCATTAGTGCCTGCTTAATACTAATAATAGACCGTTTCGTTTCGTTTTCCTTCTTCTTTCTTTCCGGTGGTACAATGGGAATTAGCCACGCTGTGCGTCGGCTGTTGGGATGATCCCTGGAGTCGTTTAGCCAGGGTACGGCAACAACAACACGACGAGCTGACTTGAACATGCACACACACACAATCTGCAACTGACCTCATCGACACCGACCCCTCCCCCCCCTCCCCCCACAACCTTACAAACCTGCGTGTCTCAAAGGTGTGTGTGTGTGTATGTGTGTAGGGGGGGGGGCTTTAAAGGGCCACAATCAGACGGGCAGAGTTATTTCTGGACATAAGTGATGGAAGGCTTAGACCCCGAGACCACGACAGCTACAATGTTTGTTTGTCTGTCTGTCTGTCCCTCTTTCCCAATCTCTCTCTCTCACTCTCTCTCTCTCTCTCTCTGCTACCCACCCTTACTTAACACCCCCTTCTTATTACCGACTCTGTTTACTGAATGAAGTTTTGTTTTCCAAAAGAGGCACTAACATAACTGAAATATTTGTAGCTAAACATGTGTAGCAAAATGTGTGTTTTACATGCTAATTCTGTAGCTAAACATTTGTAGCAAAATGTGTGTTTTACATGCTAATTCTGTAGCTAAACATGTGTAGCAAAATGTGTGTTTTACATGCTAATTCTGTAGCTAAACATGTGTAGCAAAATGTGTGTTTTACATGCTAATTCTGTAGCTAAACATGTGTAGCAAAATGTGTTTTACATGCTAATTCTGTAGCTAAACATGTGTAGAAAAATGTGTGTTTTACATGCTAATTCTGTAGCTAAACATGTGTAGCAAAATGTGTGTTCTACATGCTAATTCTGTAGCTAAACATGTGTAGCAAAATGTGTGTTTTACATGCTAATTCTGTAGCTAAACAAGTGTAGCAAAATGGTAGATTTTTATCAATCTTACTATCTACTTTAACTAAATACTTACCAACACTTAAAACATGTGCATTGACTCATAATGACCTGGAACTATACCAAAGAATATAGTAAAGCGAAAGTAGGGCGTGACGTCACCCCCTGCGCCGGATATGGGGTGCGAGTTATCCCCCTTACATCCGGGCAGGCGAGGTGCGCGCGCGCACTACAAACATCATTCGAAAACCCTTTTCCCTCAAATAGCATCAGGAGGGTAGGCAGGGAGGGAACATATTTGTTTTAAGTGTTGGTAAGTATTTAGTTAAAGTAGATAGTAAGATAGATAAAAATCTACCAATCTATTTTAACCATACATTACCAACACTTAAAACATGTGCAGATTACCAGAGAGGAGGAGGGTGATGCTCCCATTTGAGAAGCTAAGCACCCTTGACCTGATAACAAAGGCTTAAGCCTAGAACAACACGCATTCTAAAGACTTAAAAAACCCTAGTCTAAAAAAGACATTCCCCCCAAAGAATCATACCCATGATATACCACCTGAAAAAAGGCATTGCGACACGTACATCACAGGGAGACGGGGAGTTGGGCGACCACAACCTTCCTGATGGCGTAGTGGTTGTCATCTCCTTTGATGGAGATGTCCCTGAGATAGTGCTGGATGAACGCGTTTTGCGACTTCCAATAAGTCGCAGCCATGACCCTGACCAAAGGAACTCCCCTAAGTAGGGCCAAAGAGGTGCTAATTGCTCTTAACTCATGGGCCCTAACTGGGTACTGAGGGAGTCTAACAAGGGAGGAAGCGTAGGCGAGCTTAAAGCAGTCCAGCAACCAACGAGAGACTGTACCCTTAGCGACATCCTTGCAACACTTAACATTAACGGAAAGGAAGAGACGACGCCTAGCACCAGGGAAGGGTTTAGTCCGAGCAAGGTAGAACCTAAGCGACCTGACAGAAAAGTCCAGGAAGGAATCTCAGGAAAGAACATGGCTGACTAAAAAAGCAGCCAGGAGATGACAAACCCCGCATGGAGTCACCTAGAGCAGCCAAGGCCGAAACAAAACGGACTATGAGTGGCCGGACCGGGCCACCACACGCTGCTACGCCCTTTTGAACCGGAAAAAACATCGATCGAAGAGGCGAGACTGAGACAAAAACAAAATAGCCCACATCTGGACAAAGGACCGATGACGGGATAGAGACAGTTAGTACTAAATGATTAAGATGAGAATCCGCCAAACAGCAGATTCAACCTCTAAACTAGCAAACTGAGGAGCCACGGTACGAATGTGCAACTGCACTTCGCAACCAACTCTACATGCCAAGACCGTAAGAAGACAAAAATAAAAACTGCCTCCGACGTAGGGACAGACCGAAACAGCAACATAGTTGCCATCGCATGACGCCAAATCAAACCAGATGACGCGGAAATGTTCCCACCGAAACGGAAACATGAAGACAAAAGCGGAACAGTGTGCAAACGTGACGTAAACACACCTCGACTTTACCCATTTCAAGGAACTGACTCAAAATGGGGGGGGGGGGGGGGGGGGGGGGCTGAAGGAAGGCCCAAAAACACCCAGTCGAACAACTTAAGTTGAAAACTGACGTTTAGTGATCTGACAGCTGGGCATGGAAGATCAAGATAGCCGGACAGATGGGTCCGATCCATACGGAACCAGACCGAAAAGGATGGCTGGAACGAGTGAACGAGTCCACTGAATGAACAACTCATGGTTGAAAACAGAGGAAACGATGGTCTGAAACAGAGCAAGTAAAAACCATGCCCGCCAGAACAGACATCATTCGAAAGAACGGCGAAGCCGGGGCCGTTCAGAAGGAAGGCAACGAGGGTACGGTTGAACAACTGTTGGTTGCAACCGTGAAAGAAGGAGCGCACGCTCCGACTTCTCTCTGCAAGGGCCTTAGTATACCTTGGCAGGAGGAAGGAGCTCCGAAACTGACTCCGTCAGACTAAGAAGTCTGAGGAGACGGAAAAGTGTGACCGACTTCGTACCGAGAGGACGGACACCAACAGAGAAAACGAGGACAGTGTCCTCCGAGGCTGAGACTGTGAATCCGACCGTGTCGAACCCCATCTCCAGACAGTCTTTAAAGTGCCCCCAAAAGAGTCTCTGGCCAGAAGAATCACCAAGAGAAGCTAGAGCCACTCCAATGGTAGGTTCAATCACGGACTCAAAGAGCCTGAAAACCGCAAGAGAGTTCGTTGGAGAGGTTTTGCTCAAAGTACAGCAATGAACCGAATCAACAACGTCACAAAAGCACAGCCCTTGAGGGCTGTGGACAAAGATGCTTCCAACTCTTGTCATAATGGAGTTTCTCCGCTACAGCCTTAGAAGGCTTGGAGAAAGAGGGAAATGGGAGGTAGTCCCATGGACACCTAGCACCGACTTGAACGGATGAACAACAAAAAAGCCCACGGGAACTGAATCTTCGTCGGGCCAGGTAGACCTGCCCAAAGAGAAACGGTTAGTTACTGCGAGAAGCGTAACAGAGTATCCAAGTGACGTCAGGATAACCGTGGAAAAATCCAAGAGAACGGTACTGACTTAGAAAGAAACGGTAGAGGATTGACGAACAAAAAAACCAAAAAAAAAACCATTTCAACGGTCATGACTTGTAAAGGGTAACCCAAGACAGAAAAAACAAGGCCTGACAGGATGGGCCGAAAAGGGGGACCGGTTGAATGAGTAATCAGGTTGAGCAACTCTTGTTGTAACCAGAAAAGCATGAAACTGAAGAGAGCAACCGGAACGGAACCCGACGGTCCGTTGCCCAACCCGGTAAAATGGATCGATGAAAAGGGATCGACCAGAAGCATAAGAGCTAGAGATCAGCAGATCGAAGTAGATCTAACCAGATGATTAGAGGGTACAAGAGAACTCTTCTTGTGAGAAAACTCTTGAGGAGCCCGACGATGAACCGAAAGAAAACGGTTGGTTCATTCACGGACTCAAAGAGCCTGAGAACCACAGGAGAATTCGTAGGAGAAAAGAAAAATTTCCCTAAATTCTCTGCGATGGACCGAACCAACGAAGCCGCAAAGCCACAGCCCTTGAGGGCTTAGACAAAGATTCCTCCAACTGCTTGAAGTTGGAAGACTTAACCTTGGCCGGGGCAGGATTCCTGCCGCAAAGGAGCTTCTCTGCTTCGGCCTTAGAAGGCTAAAGCGAAACGGTTAGCTTCTGCCATCTTCCCGGCACAAAGGAAAGCCTCTGCTTTCCGATTGGAGTGGTCCAGAAGCTTAGGAGCTTGCAAGAACCAAAACTCCTTTCCCTGGTGAGTGGCCGGACCGGGCCAGAACACGCTGCTACGCCCTTGCCTGGATGGAGACTGACTTAGCTAAGTCCACGTCCGAATCCACTGGAGAGCGCTGACGTTACGAGCCTCTGGGGTGGACTGACTGGTCCAAACCAGGAGAAGCCACCCGACCTTTTAGAGGACGAGTACCCTGAAGCAGACCCCGGTGAGGGACCACAGGGGGACGATGAACGCCCAAGCCGGACCGTGCGGAAGGACGGACGGACGGTGCACCGGTACCACCGGTGACCGTCGGGGAACCGTGCGGTGAGTCACCATGCCGCCGGCCGGACGGGAGACCGCTGCGTCTCGGAGAGACGGAGGTGGACATCCCCAGAGACTCAGCCACCACTCGAATGAGGGAAGTGGCCACGCCACATCCCTTGAGCGAGTCCGAAAGCCCGACTTCAAGTTGCTTGAAAACAGCTTGCTTGAAGACAACCGGAACAGAGGAGCCTGACTCCAACTTCAACTTCTCTAATTCCGCTTTAGACGGCTTAGAGACGGGAGGAAACGGAAGGAAATCATCCATGAGAGGGAGGACCGACCTGAACAGAGGGACCGAAAAAGAACCCACTGCTGTGGTGTCCTCTCTCTGACGCAAGAAGACTTCTGCCTTCCGAATGGCGTCCAAAAGAAGAGTAGGGGCCTGGAGGAAGAGACGGCTCTTACCCTGCTGGAAAGAGCCGACAGACTCTCCGGTAGCCGACTGTGACGCAGGCCGGCTTATCTCAACAACATTCGGACCAGAGTCCTTCAAAAAACACCATCAAGCCTTGTTGGGGAACGTCCACGCCGTGGAACTGAACACTAGCAACAGAGGGCGCGTCCTGGGGAGACCCGTCCTCTTGGGGAACAAGGCCCGTCATCACTGACCGTAGGAGGCGTTGCACTTCGTGTTCAAACAACGCATCCAAGTCAGAACCGGTTTCGCCGTCTGAAAGATCGGACTCCACCGGCGAGGCCTCACCGTGTGAACGGTGGTGACCGCGTCGAGAGAGCAACGGAGAAGCTCCATCCGTATGCCGCCGAGAAACACCCGGTTGCCCCCCTGCTGGGTGGACAAAAAACCGGCCCACCGGTTGTACGGTGCCGTTCACCCGGTCGAGTAGCTCTAGGCTTAAACAGAACCGGGTGAACCTCTTCCGGTTGCTCACGCATGGCCATGCGTGCCGGCTGATCTTCATCCGAAGATGCCGGTTCCAACCGGACGAGAGGTCTGTAGACCGTCGACCGGTTCCGTTCTCCCGGTCTGAAAGATCTGAACCCACCGTGCGCCGCCGTGAATCACCCGGTTGCCCCCCTGCTGGGTGGACAAAAACCGGTTCACCGGTTGTACGGTGCCGTTCACCCGGTAGAGTAGCTCTAGGCTTAAACTGAACCGGGTGAAACTTCGCCGGTTGCTCACGCAAGGCCATGCGTGCCGGTTGATCTTCATCCGAAGATGCCGGTTCCAACCGGATGAGAGGTCGGTAGACCGAGGAGTGGGAAGGTAGTCGACCGGTTCCGTCCTCCCGGTAACGGGAACCGGGAATAACTTCGGGGCGGACAGGTCTAGCCCGTCCTCCACCGTAAGTTTGCCTGTAGGCGCCAGAACCGTGAGCTCGAGTCTCTACGGAACTGGCCATGAGCCTGTGGCCTTCGGGGCCTAGGGATCTAGTCCCTTCGTCCCCGGTAGGTTCATAGCCCCACGGTTCGGCTGAACCGTGACCTCTTTTGGATACAGAGGTGGGGGGCCTTCGCCTTGAATCCGACCGTCCGTCGGATTCAAATCCCATAGCATCCCATAGGGCGAGCTCGCCGGAGGATACTCCTGATCCCCCGGGAGAAGAACCGGTGGATCCTCCAGGATCGGGCGGGCCAACCGTAGTCCCACCGGTCTGAAGTGAGAGGCCACGTAAGTGCCCTCCGTCGTCTTGGAGGAAGAAAGGGCCCTCGTGGAAAGAGGACGCTTGCTGGAAACCCTGTGGACAAGAGTAGGAGAGAGAGTAGACCCAGTTGTTTGGGCCGAAACAACTGGGTAAACTGACTCAAGAGAACCGGCAAAATAAATCCGAAGATTCAACTGATTTAACCGGACAAAAGTGAAGACCACTAGAACCGAGCTGGTCGATAAAAGACTGCAGAACGGACTGAGTATCCACAGAAGGGGTGGAAGCCACCGAAACCGAAGACAAGGGGTCAAGTTCGCGAGAAACTGAAACCGCCTTAACTGGAGAAACGTCATGTTTAGAAGAAGATCGCGAAGATTTCTTGTGAGTTTTCTCCTTGGAAACAGATTTCTCTTTAGTAGACTTTTCTTGAGAAAGAGAGGGAGAAACGAACCTACCACTCCCATCGCGAGGGAGAGGGGTAGAGGAGAGAACCGGAGCAGAGACCGAAGTCTTAAAAAGAGTGTGGGGGGTGGGTGAAGCCATGATGGCCGCCCACACAACACACACGAAGAAAACCGGCCTGACTTGTATCATGAAAATTTCCAAAAATACAAGAAAATAAAATCGATAGACAGCCCAACAGGCAGTCCAAGAAACAAAAGAATAGTCAGTTACAAAATAAATGGAACGGACCCACCTAGAACAGAGCAGGAACCCCAAAAGGAAGAGAGCAATGGCAAGCCAGGTCAAGTGAGCTTGGGTGGAAAAGAAAGAATGATGTTTGTAGTGCGCGCGCGCACCTCGCCTGCCCGGATGTAAGGGGGATAACTCGCACCCCATATCCGGCGCAGGGGGTGACGTCACGCCCTACTTTCGCTTTACTATATTCTTTGGTATAGTTCCAGGTCATTATGAGTCAATGCACATGTTTTAAGTGTTGGTAATGTATGGTTAAAATAGATTGTGTGTTTTACATGCTAATTCTGCTTTAAGATGCTAATAATGGAACATGAAGTCAGGCTTTTTATTATGGGTGTTTTCTTTTCTGTTTATGCATGTTATTTATGTGTGTGTGTGTGTGTGTGTGTGTGTGTGTGTGTGTGTGTGTGTGTGCCTTTGACACACACGCACGCACGCAAGCACGCACGCACCCACACACATACACACACAGTTATTGTGATTGATGTACTACTACCATACCCTCTAGCGTCTCCTGTTTGCTGAATATTAGTTTGGTTAACCGCAGTCTGAGATGCGACATCAAAACGAATCTCTCTTAGTGAACCAACTCTCTATCATCTAAAGTTTCTGCTACATGTTTGCCTTTTTTCTCTTTTTTACATTTACAATAGACAGTAGACAGACAGACACACGCACACATGGGCACACGCGCGCGCGCACACACGCAGCAAAGGCCATTATCGCAACACAGCTATCATGTCAGGAAGATTTTACAGGTATGCTCCTGTTCCTGTGTTCACTGAAGAAACATTATATAGTTCGAGAATTAGCAGGCAACAATACATTATTCACAACGGTAACATAATCCTAATTCCGACCCCCCCCCCCCCCCTCTCTCTCTAAATTCGGACAGCAAAGCCACTTACATTTTTTTTAATATATTATTAATCCGACATGCATCAGAGAAAGAGACAGGCAGACAGACAGACGTACACATTCATGTATGCACCCACTCACACCCACACCCACACCCACACACACACACTATGTGAATCGATCTACAGTTGTCCCTACAGTTTAATGATACAGTTTCTTTCCTCATCCTGCTCAGTTTAATGCAACCTCGATCATATCTGGCACATCATCTTCTTTTCTTGGGAAACATTATCTAGGGATGGAATTACGGTCAGAGAATAAATTATTCACAACGGTAACATAATCATCATCCTTTCTGAGATAACCACGCACGCACACGCACGCACACGCACACGCACACACACACACACTGGACTGGAACCAATTTATTGTCAGATTAACTACAAGTTGTACTAACGTTGACCTACCCCCCACCCTATAAGACGGAAACACGCAACGAACCACAACTGTGACAAATCGCGGTGTACTGCAGTACATAGTGGGGGTAGGGTTAGGGTTAGGGTTAGGTTTAGGGCTAGGGCTAGGGTTAGTATTCCAAAAAGGTTATTAGCTGAACATGTTCCTAAAATACAGCTTTATGTATGGTAAGAAAGGCAACAACGGAAAAATAGAATTAACCGACAAATGCAGGGGGGTGGCACATCTTTACCTTTACCCTAAAATTATCTATTAATCTCTCTTTATAATATATATTTCTCTCTCTGACTCTCTCTCTCTGTCTCTCCCTCTCTGCCCATCTCACTCCCCACCCCCTCTCTCTCTCTCTCTCTTTCTCTTTCACTCACCCCGTCTACCTTAATGCTAAATCGATGTCACATTTACTCAATCACTTTGGTTCTCAAACACACACACAATAATCCTCTCACTGACAATTTATCACACTCTATTTAACCACATACAAATTCCCCAACTTCAAATTGAGGCTGCTCTTTAAAATGTTTCGTTTTCAATTTGGGGGCATTTGTATGGGAGTCAAACCTGGTCAAAACAAGATTTCGAACCAGCTATAAGAGGGAAAACATGTGGAACTCGTGATTTTGACATGTGATCTGGTGGGTCTTTAAGAAAATGTTGTCAATGGTAATTCGCTTATAGGAAAATAGAGCTGTGTGTCCGTCATTACTGTCCAGTTTCCGTCATTTCCTTCCGGTGGGTGTCCGCACAGGAAGTGGAGACAATACAGCCCTCCGGACATCATAAAAAGCAGGACACTACCTACTAAGCCCCCTACTCACAGCTGTTCCGTCCCACACAAAATCAAGCTATTTAGTTAAAAGCCTGAATCTAGAAATCTTAGATAAAAACTGTACCAAGCTTTTGTCTGTAAAGATATTTTGGCTGTATGCTCTACATAGTATTTCAAATATATTTCTTCCCTCAGATTTATGGTAAAAACTTATTTTTGTGAGCAGTATCAATCAACATATCTAGTAGAAATAATATACTTCGTATCACAAACATAAATGAGATTGCCTATGAGTGAAAATCTAGCAATATCCACTGACTATAAGTAATCTTGTCACATACTACAACATATTCTCGCCTGTTATTTATGAAAAGTTACTTATAGTTAACTAAAGTTTGCTTGAAAAAAACTTATGGAAATATAGATAAACTAAATGTTCCTCCCGAAACAGCTGTGTACTGCGTACTGACGACAATAATATCTTAGTCATGGAGTCAGCATGAGTGAGGTCCTCTCCTGAGGGCGCCACCACGTCCGTCCATCGACAGCTCCTCAGAACTAATACCCATCCCCAAGACATTGGCCCAACATTTGTTTTTTTCCCAAAACCAATCTAACTGTCCTCATTTCTTTTCTTGTACTTCCCTTCTTTCATACCCCTATCCTTTCCCCTCCCCCACCCCATCCCACCCTTCCCCTTTCTTCCGCCCTATTTAAAATATGTCTCCTTCACTCTTAAATCATCCTTTTCTCCTTATTGGCTCACGTCGTTTTTTAAAACAAAGTGAGTCTATAGTATCGTACATGTTCGGTTTGTGTGTGTGTGTGTGTGTGTGTGTGTGTGTGTGTGTGTGTGTGTGTGTGTTGCGTCCGTGGCCCCGACCTTTAGCCTTAACTCAAACCTTAACGTTGTCATTTTCTTTAAACATATAAGGCGTTAGAGGGTTAAAGTTAGCAGGATACTTGATTTTGACGTGAGCCTTCAAGTCACGACGATCAAAGCAGTCAGATACATTGATAAAGAACAAAATAAAGATAATCATTTGTTGCAGAGATTACTGTTGTGCAACCTTTAACCTTGACTCAGTCACACTCTTCAAACTAAAGAAGACTCTCACTCTCCACTGAAACTTTAACGTTGTCATTTTCTCAAAAAAACATAAGATGTTAGAGGGTTAAAGTTAGCAGGATACTTGATTTTGACGTGAGCCTTCAAGTCATGGCGATCAAAGCAGTCAGATACATCGGTAAGGAACAAAAGAAAGAAAATCATTTGTTGCAGAGATTACTGTAACTGTTGTGTTGTACCGAGTAGGAGATACATACTGGA
>CM065691.1:5082019-5101832 GCA_017654935.2 Phymorhynchus buccinoides | reverse complement strand
AGTGGGAAACACACTACAAGTTAAATGATTAGAACTCACAACCTCTTGCGTGCGAGAGCAACGCACTATCCACTGAACTATCACAGTGCCGTAAGAATCAGAGTAAAAAATGTCGTATAAAAAAGAAAGAGGAGATGATGAAGAAATGGAAGTAAAGTGAAATCAGTTTTGCCGACTGACTGTAAAAAATATTTAATTACGCTGATTAGGGAGCGTGATGCAAAAAGTTATGCCTCCTATTTTACCGGCAGTGTGTTCATTTCCATATTCTGAAAGTTTGGTGGCGATCAGAGAAAGCTAAATATGGTTTTATCGTGAACACACACACACACACACACACACACACACATATATATATATATTATTCGCTTATTAAAAGATATATTCCATTGAATAGATATTATGCTATTAGCCCAGCTATCCAAATGCAGCTAGCAGAGTAGCAGACCTTGTTGAGGCACCCAACTGACACCAACGTGGATAATTATCTTAGTTGAAATGGATAGATTATAAATATAAGCAGAAATTTCAATTGAAAGTCGTAAGCAATGCTTGTAGCACAATACAAAACAAGAGCGCTATGACGCTAGATCACCAGCCGCGTGGCAGTATTTTCGACTTCAGTGCTTCGACTCACAGCTGGTAACTTTAGATGGACTTCTAAGCCATCATGATGACGAGTCTCATACTAATTCAATGTTGTACATACAGGCCCAGATGCTCGACAGCATTTTCGGCTTCAGTGACCTTGATCTTTGACTAATGACCATTTTCGAACATGGCCTAGAGATCCTTAGAATATACTAGATGTCGATGCATGCATGCAATACATTTCAGAATTTAGTAATAGATGTTGAACTTTCCTGCTTAATGAATTGTGAATCGTAAGACTCAAAACCCATCATGTCCAATGTCTATGTAAAAAACAAACACCACACTGTCTTCTTCTACGATCACTCACACAGTTTCCTGTCGTATGAGCGCGGATGCATCATGATGCCGTTATGCGCCAAACTAAGAATTAGCTAAGTGTCTTCACCTGCAGAAAATCTTTGTACGTGTTTCTTGAAAAATGGCAGGGGAATGGACCAGTAAGGTAGAAAGATACTAGACCACACTAAGCAAAGGGAAAATGCAGTCGAAGAGAGTAAACAGAGAGGAAGTTGCATGCACACTTTCAGAAGGTGGGGGATCTGTTTGTAAAAAAGACCCTGTATTACCACGGGGGGGGGGACACTGTCAATACGCTAGGGTCAAAGTTCATGGGGCAATTAATCCTCCCACTTTGATTTGTGCCTGTTTGACTGGTCCAGATGGTTCAGCCTAACAATTCTAAAATATGCTGTTTAACACACATTATGCACACATATTCTCTCTCTCTCTCTCTCTCTCTCTCTCTCTCTCTCTCTCTCTCTCTCTCTCTCTCTCCTATGTGCATGCGCGCAGTGGGCGTTCTATTAGTAGGGTGCAAGAAACATTGAAACGAACCCAGGCTTGTGCATGCCTCTGTTCACAAGCCATCAAAATCATTGCACAGACAAATCACATATACTGCTCAAAATGTGCTAAGGATATTATCTTAAACTTACAAAATTATGAAAGATAAACAAAAAGCCATTACTTTTTTTTTCTTGTTCAGTTTAATTAACATGTCTTCACATTTTGATAGAAAACAAGGTCTGAGAATGATTTCATTGGCTTACCTCAAGGAACATTTGTGATACCCCTTCAAAATACATAAAACAACTGAATGGAGCGAATTTTTCTTTTTCAGATTTTTTGTTAGTTGTGGCAAGAAAAGTCATTGATAAGCATGTGCGAGACCCCCTCACTGCAATTCCAGCTTGGAAACGCCATTTTGTGTTCTGGATGAGCTTTTGAAGCTCCTGCTGATCCAGGGTGTTCCACTCCTCTAACAGGCACTGTTCTGGGTCATGGAGACTTCTGAGTTGCTATGAACGGCCTCTAACGGCTACTGGAGCATGTTTCAACATTGTTAAATCAGACTGAGGTCTCTGGATTGGGAAACCTACCTCATATGGACGGTGATGTCCTTCCTGCTGCAGGAGCGCGTCAACAACCCATGCTCGATGAAAAGGTGCATTATTATCCATGAAGATGATGTCATCTCGGATCATGCCAGCAGAAGATTTGACGTGGACATCGATGGCCTCATCCCTGTAGGGAACAGCTATCAGGGATTCCTTTTGAAGAATTTGTTACACTATTTTCCTGACCATGCCGATACAGGCCCAAACCGTCAAAGACCCACCTCGAGATTTGTCATGCTCTCTGACTCACATTTCCTGGTAATGCTCTCCTGAGAATCCCCACACCCTAGTAAGACCATCCATGAAATTCAGACTGAGCCTGAACTCGTTGGTGAAGATAATTCATGTCCAGTTTCATAAGGTCGAAATGGCGTGGTTCTGGGCTCTCAAAAGACAGCACTGCTCATGAACTGGAATGAGCAGGATGCCCAAACATGCCCAGGGGGAGTAAAGGCAGCATCATGGAGTCCGTTCCTCATAGTTTGGATGGAAATGTTCCGCACTGAGGCATTCAGCAAATCAAAATACTACCAGAGAGTGTGTGTGAAACGATTTGGGCAGGCCTGAAAAAGCAGAAAACGTCCATTTTTATTACAAGTCTCCCAAATTATGCCACCTTCACGTCTATCACCAGTACCAACCTCATGTCTGTGAATCCAGGCTTTGGAAGCGACACATTGCGATATTCCAAACACTAATGACACAAGATTCTGTGAGCAACTGTTCCCCAGCATGCCAACACAGAAAGACAACTTTTTTTTTATCTCACCTCCGCCATGAAACTGTGTCTCTTGTGCAACGTTTACGAAGTGAGCAAGAAATGTCGTTGATTCTGACAATTTTACTCACTTTTATATTTTCACTCCATTTCAGCAAAATTACACTTTTGGGGGGTGGCATACGAAAATCACGTGATGCACTTGAACAGGAAGTTGGATAAAGCACATTTGAGTGAGCTTGTGTTCACGGATGATTGCTCTTTCCTGTCATATACTTTTTATTGCTTACAATGACACCACCTTTTAGCACTCAAGGTTATAAAAGTCTACCCTTAGCACATTTTGACCAGTGTAGGACTACTCACTTTGAATAAACACTTTTTTTTTAATCAACAACTTCACATCACAAACACGAATTCTTGTTCTGCATCTTAAAAGGCAAATTAACCTTTAAAGCATGATAAATCAAGCACTTCAAGCGCTTTTAGTCTCATAATCATTGAACTCTTCTCACGCCAAGTAAATTTCAAGGATTCTGAATTTGACCACCTACGTTATTTTAAAAACATTACTGAAAATAAAGTTCTCATTAAAAGGCAATGAAACTTGGTAGGAGGGTGTAAAAATGATTCTAGATTGATTTTGATTTTTTTCGTTTTACAAAATCATTTGTTGTGTTGTTGATGGTGGTGATTATGTACTATGTAAAGCAAATAAAAACGAAATCATGCAAACTTTGTGTCACATGTTGGTTTGGAACTGTGTATGCTATATATAATTAATAACAAAATACACATTTCAATTTACTTGGCTAAAATCCGTGTAAATCGGTTGTTATTGGGCCGATTTACAAGTCGGGGTCAGACTTTCTCCAAATCATTCTAAACACCAGCTTCACGATCGCAAATTAGTTTGATCTATTCGTCCGACTTCGAATAAAAAAGATCGGCTGATGTCCACCTAGCACTCTTCAGTACTGTTCTTTGCTTCGCTTCAACAATTATCTCAATTTTTAATTAAAAAAATATTCATCGTTATTTCATTGACAAGAATCAGCTCTATTTGGAAAATGGTGACGCTGTCCTCATGAGAACTATCCAAAAATCATTTTTTAAATCAGATCAATCTTTGTCAATCTGCTGCTACCCCCCTCTTCTGCCGAGTCAGTTGATCTTGTTTCAACTTTGACTGCCCGTCTTTGCTTCGATTCAGCTACATTCTAAGTGCAATTCCTCCAAAATGTACATCAATCCTTTCATCATCGCCTATCAACTCCACTTGTGACGAGTCACCACAGCCAACCCCACCAAATCCTAAACAAATCCGATCACTGATGGCGTGAGGAGAGTTAAAGGGTTAAAATCCAACTGGTTCTGAAAGCCTTCCTTATCCCAACTGAGATAGTACCTTTGGCTTTTAACCCTTTAATTCCCATTACATAATATTTTAACAAGAAAACCATTCCATTGCTTGTCTATCATTCTTGTGGATTTCTTCTTTCAGCCACGTCCTACTCAGCTTCTACCTCGTACGATCCATGTCGGGATGAGAAGGATGTAAGACTGGTGGGCAGCGGGGTGATTGAGCTCAGGGAAGACTGGGGTGTTTTTAAAAAATGCAGTAAAACGCATTCGTGGGAGCTTCACACCAAGTACTCCAGTGATGGGATTGTGCTGCTGTTCAAAGATGTGCGCATGCGGGATGGTTGCATTTTGAAGATCTTCAGCCAGTCTCCCAAACCTCGGGCCGGAGGAGTGAAAAGATCGGAGCGGAGGAGGTTTGCTCATGAGTGGACCTACACAATGTCCTTCAGTCCCCTTCTACTTCGAGAACAGAGGGTAACTGTTGAGTTAGACGCCCCCAGCAGATCATCACGCTCCGGGTTGCATGGGTCAGTTGTCAGAATCTCCTACTTCACTCATCCTGCCAACAAAATGCCAACGGTCAAACTGTGGTCTGAATACTTTAACGGCTTTTACAGCACCAGTTTTGCTCTGTTCCACTGTTCTGGAGACGTCATCATTCCCGAAGTGCTGCGGTGCAACATGGTTCAGGACTGTGTCCTCAACGAGGATGAGCGGGACTGTGAGTACACCAAGCAGGGCTGCGAGCCGGGCTGGGTGCCGCACAATGGCCACTGCTTCAAGATAGAGTTTTACCATTATTATGTGAAAGTGGAAGGCATGTCAAACCCCACCTTCCCCAAAGAGGCGGAACAGAGGTGCACTGTCCATTTCCAGGCCTCCCTGGCCACACATCTGGATGATGAGGGACTGGCCCTGCTGTCCAGAATAGTGAAACAGAGCGGCCACAGAGATGCTGTGGTGGGCATTAAGAAATTTACCCCGCTGAAGAGCTCTTCCAGGCTCCGCCACATGTACAGGTGATCTTGGAGTTAATCAGTCTTCATGTTTCTTTCTTCCAAGAAAAGTACAAATTTGGCTAAAGATGAATGTCAGATATATATATATATCTCTCTCCCCCCCCCCCCCCTCTCTCTCTCTCTCTCTCTCTCTCTCTCAACTTTAGAAGGTTGGGAGTGGAGAGAACATCTTCCTTTGTGTATTTCAAACATCTGGTACAGTACTGATGAGTGCGTCTTAAACAATTAACAGGGTTAGTAACATGTAAATTAGAGGAAACTGCCAACACGATAGGCGGTTCATTCTAATTGACATTTTACTTCCCGGTCACTTGGCCGTGGCAAAATGTTCTATGACTTCACTATTGCACCTTGTCTGCTTCCCCCAGGTTCCTGTGGCAGTGGGGGGACAAGGGCAGCCCCATGGCCTACACACATTTGCAGATTCAGAAGGATGGGATTTCAATGGACTGCGCCGTTCTCTCTATTTACCCTAGAGTTCATTTCCAGCCTCTACAATGCGCGTTTTCTGCCTTCCGCCCACATGGCTACATCTGCATGAAACCCCACCCCACCATGCCTCCTGTGGAGGTCGGTCCTCCAGTCCAGATCCGTTTCTCCCCTCCATCTACCCCGCTGGACAGGATAGCCACAAAGCGGTGTGCCGATGGCTCCCTGGTTCAGACCTTTCACCGCTGCTCTTCACAGGGACAACGCCGTTTCTCTAAATTCGCCTCGTTCCACTGCCGTTATGGACCACCGGTACACTACACATTGGTCTGTGACGGCAACAATGACTGCGTTGATGGGAGCGACGAACAGAACTGTGAGACAGCGCCTGGCTACCCGCTGCAAAAGTCTGTGTTCCTTTGTGATAATCTTCAAATGATCAACGGATCCAAACGGTGTGATGGCATGGCGGACTGCTTTGACGACTCTGATGAGCTGGACTGTGCCCAATGCAGCAGTACATTAACAATGGCCCTGTGTACTAGTGTGGGCTGTGTACCTGAACAGTACAGTGAATACTTTCACGACTGCTCTTATCATGGAACAATAATGTTGACAGCGACTCTGGAGTACACACCTTTTCTGGTCACTTTCGACGGATATGGCATGTCTAGAATGACCTCCTTCAATGAAAGCCACAGCAGTGGAGAGGCTTTCCAGTGCTTGGATGGACTCTTCATTCCCTCTTTCCTTCTCAACAACGGGGAAAAAGACTGTCTCCATGGTGAAGATGAGGGCATCCCCCCGGAGAACATCACCTGTCCCGGATTCTACATCTGTCAGTATTCTGGCCAATGTCTGCACCCCGAGTTCATTTGTGATAGGATAAACCATTGTCCGTACAAAGATGATGAGCGCTACTGTGATCTTCAGTGTCCAGTGCAATGCCTCTGTGAAGGCTTTGCCTTTAAGTGCACGGGTCTTATTGGGCAATCAGTTTTATGGCATGCTCGCTATTTAGATCTTAGTGGAAGCCATAATGTGTCATTGCATTCTTTGGAAGAGCTGGCACATCTTAAATTTCTCAACCTTTCTTGCTGTAAGTTAAGAGCGGTTTCTTTAGCAATCATGTTACAAGTCAGGATACTGGATTTGAGTTTCAACCAATTGAACAACTTGTCTTCTCTGACGTTTGAAGGACTGACTGACCTAAGAACCTTAAACCTGTCTGGCAATCCATTCCTCAGGGTTCTAGACTCATCCTTCGAAGACTTCATCAGATCGTCAGGCCTGGCAGGTCTGAACCATCTGATTATCACGGATACTGAACTTCAGTCCATAGAAAACAGAGCTTTAAACGCGCTTGATAAGCTTACAACATTAGATATACAAAGAAACAAAATCTTGCTCTATGACCAAGGAATATTCTCTGGTTTATCTGATTTAAATGTTTTACGAACTGATGACTCGAAGCTGTGTTGTACGTATTTTCAAACTGATCTGACCGAGTGCATTGCACCTATTGATGAACTGTCTTCATGTGATGACCTGTTACGTTTAACCTTTTTCAGGGTGTTCTTGTGGTTTTTGTCTTTACTGGCCATTGTGGGCAATGCTGGTGTTCTCATCATTAGAGTCTGCTCCAAACAACACACGTCCTCCGCCTCTTTCCGTGTTCTGGTCTGTAACCTGTGCACAGCTGACTTCGTGATGGGTGTCTATTTGATGATCATCGGTATCGCAGATGCAAGCTTCCAAGGCATGTACGTGGCTAAGGAAAGGCAATGGAAAAGCAGCTTCACTTGCAAAATGGCCGGATTCCTCAGTCTGGTCTCCAGCGAGATGTCTGCCCTGACCATTTGTCTCATCACACTAGACCGGCTGTTGGTTTTGGCATTCCCCTTCAACAGTGAGATCCACTTTAAAAAGAGCTCCTCTCTGGCAGGATGTTTCATCGTCTGGCTGTTGGGTCTTTCCATTGCAGCTGCACCTTTTGTGCTAGACTTAGAGTTTTATGGGGAGACCGACATCTGCCTTCCTCTGCCCATCACTCGGAAGGAGTTCTCCGGTCAGTTCTACGCTTTTGCAGTTTTCATCGTACTGAATCTAGTTCTCTTCGCAATCATCGGCATGGGACAGATGTTCATCTATTTCACAATTCGCCGTGTAGGGAAAATGGCGGGGTCACAACGGCAAGACCAAGACGCGGCCATCGCACGCCGCCTTTTCCTCGTTGTCTTCACCGACTTCTGCTGCTGGTTCCCCATCGGGCTGATGGGCATGCTGGCCTTCCGTGACGTGCCCATCCCTGGGGAGGTCAACGTGTGGGCCGCCATCTTCATCCTGCCCGTCAACGCAGCCCTCAACCCCTTTCTGTACACCCTGAACACGGTGCTGGAGAAGAGGCGGGCCGCCAGCCTGCAGCATAAAGCTAAGAGAATCCTGAGGACCATGCAGACCGAACTGCCGAGGATGGAGCCCAGTATGGCTCGGGAGGTGGTTCAGGTCTGCATCCAGTCTGAGGTCGTGAAGAAGGAGATGATTTTATGCTGGCTAAAACTCCGGCCGGAAAGCAAAAACACCAGCTACAAAGAATCTGCCGCAAGGTCTGAAAGAACCTGAACTGTGTCTTTTTAAAGCAAACGTTTCTGTTGCAATAACCATTTTGTGAATATTAGAGAATAGTCAAGGGTTTTGGTTTTCAATGGTATTATGGGCTCGCCCGATTTAGAATGTTTCTAAAAGGATTAAACTTCAGATTAATTAAAAAAGCACACACCATAGCTCTGGCTTAGATTCATAACCAGGACTTCTCGCCCCACCCCACCCCCATAGACATCTCTCTCTCTCTCATACACACATACACACACACCCACCCACCCAAGTTCCCAATAAAACGCTTACAAAATAAATCAGGGAGTTTTAAATCGAAGTCAAAACTCTCAAGTAACACAGACTTTCTTTTTCTCTGTTGAAGAATCGAGTTACATTTCTTTATTTTTTTTCCCGTTTCTTTCTTTAAGAAAACTAGCGCAACGCCTAGTACTGGAAATACTGAGCACCGGTAAAGCCTTATTAATCAATTCGCTTCCAATTTGGTACACAGATAATCACCGTCCCCGGTCATCTACCTGCCAAATTCGAAGGCAATCGGCCCAGAAATACCGGAGATATGGGCGCCGAGAGGCCGCGCATTTGCCAAACCGTGCTAATGACACGGCCGCGTCGGTTGCCGTTGCCATCGCCCCGTTAGGGCTCATAGCAAATTTGAAGCGATTCGGTCGAAAAACGGCGGAGTTATAAGGCCCGTTTTGTGTTTCACACACACACAACCTTGCCTTTTTACTATATGATGTGAACCACGAATCAAGGTAAAGGCGACAGGTCTTTGAACAAGAGAACTATCACATAAAAGAGGCTGTGATATAGGGAACCACTTGACAGTGATGTCAAGTTCCAGTCAAATACTTCAAAGGAGTTTAACAGTTCTTTGGAGTCCCCTTTCATACTTGATGTCTTCTACCTCTTGTAAAGAACAAAATTAATGGGTTCATTCACTCTATCTAGGACATTTTCTACTGAGGTACTCCACTTCAGCTTTATAAATGCAGACATTGTGATTTGTGATCAGCTTTTCGCTTTGAATTAAAACTCGGTTTCTTCCACGCGCACACCTTCCCCATCGCCTTGACACTACCCCCCCCCCCCCCTCTCTCTCTCTCTCTCTCTTTTTTTTCCAGGGCTATAAGTTTGGAACTCACTGCCTTCAGATGTACGTAAAAGCAATTTCGGCAGTATCAAATTTCAAATCTAACTTGCGGGGGCATCTCCTCAATTCCAACCAATAAAACGTTATGATCAGTTAATGCACCACACAAGAGCAATCTTTGTCTGTTTTGGCTAATGCTGTAATTGTGCTTTCCTCATTATGTTTGCTTTTTTTTTTCTTCTCTCTCTGATTGACATTAGGCTACTTGTGTAATTATACTATTTGTAATTACTTTTGCTTTTTATTTGATTGACATTAGGCTACTTGTGTTATTATGTTCTGGTTATTAATACAAATAGTAGTAGTAGTAGTAGTAGCAATAGAAGATGTAAATTGTGGTAGAAGTAATGTTTTTCCCCCATTTATTTCTTGGTTTGGTCCCTGTGATGATGTGACATGCATGCCCCGCTTTCTCCCTTTCTACTATACACCCCCCTCTAAAACACCCCTCCTCCTACTATTCGGGCCGCCACTCTAATTGGAATCGTGTGACATCAAACACTGTAGAATCAACCTCTCTACCTGGCAGGGGTGTAAAACACTTGATATTTGTTTTTGTTTGATTCTATTTTTGATCTAGATCCTATGTTCCATGATGAATAAGGAGTAGATGTGTCAGTGAAAAGAATTGGTAAACATGCTGTTCTAAGTATGTGCACTTATTATTTTTGTGTGATTTTTGACTTTAACCCTTTTGGTACCAGAACCGGATTATGTGCCTATTTTCATGCCTATTTTTTGCTGGGTTTTCTACATTCATGTGTGTGTGTCAAACTTGCAGCTTTTGTACATCCCTTTCTAAGTGTTGGATTGAGAGTGATGTTGGCTTGATCATTTGATCTAGCCGGTTACTGAATCATACCACTTGATTCCAGTACCCCTCTTATGTTTTACTGATTTCAGTTTGGTAACTGAAATTCAAGTTATTTGTCATAGTGCTATTGTACAAGGGCAGCCTTCTAGCCGGTTGGGATCCACTAATTCCCTGCCGGCTGAAGCCCCTACCTCTAATCCATAGAGATCTACACCCATGTTCTCCTGTGATTATCAGCAGCGCATCGTGGTCAGGAAGGACTCACAAGCTGCAAAACAGGCCGCCACCGCACCCAGAATCTGCGAGGAGACCACGCCTGAGCCGTGCCATCCCGCACCGCTGCAACCGGAACGACTGGGAGCTACTCTACACCGAAGAGCAAGCCTAGTCACCCCAGTACTCACCGATCCCGACAGAGGAAACCAACGCCAGATAAGTCCACAGGACAGTGTAAATCATTCAAACTTACCTCCGGACACTGGATAACATTAGTGACCCTTCCGGCTTGGGGCTAACCTTCTAGAAAAGACCAAAGTCTTGTATAATGCTTTCGGATTTCATTGTTTTTCATTCATATTTTGTTTTGACGCCATTGAGCTGCTTTATTCTTATTGCTGCATAATCTTATGTAGATTTGTGAGTAAATAAAATACGAGTGTACAAATAATTCTGAACCCTTTGGTCAGACTGATGAGAGTGGAAGTTTTGCAATTTTCATGTAAAAACCTACTTCTCTCTGTCTGCCATTTAGAGCAATTATACCACTTGTATTTATTTCAATCATACGAGCCAGAACCCGGGCAAAAATATAAATTTATTAGATGAAAAGGGGCCGGGAAAGTTGCTCACCTCCCACACCCTAGAGAAGTGGGCTAAAGGAACATTTTCTAATTGAAAATTTAACACACTAAAAGTCTTTCCCTAGAGACTTCGCCTTTAGCCCATTCCCTCGTCACAGTCGGACACCCTAGAGAAGTGGGCTAAGGGCCATTCTAAACCAAGCCAACACTTGGTTTGCCAACTGTGTTTGACAACACTTCCAACTAGTTTTGCATCTGAACCGCGCCAACACATGTTGGGCAACATTATCTGCGGGGTTGGCAAACCAGGTTGGCACACAGGTTTTTGGTTTTCAAGCTATGGTTTGGGAACCTCTGTGTTCCTTCGTTTTGATTGGTCGAACTCTTTCGCGTTAAAGAATCATTTCTTCATTTCACCTACTGCAGCAAAATGGCTGACATCACGAACATCAACCTAGATGCTACAAGAACGTGTTTGTTCATCGATCTATGGTCTCAGTATCCCTTGCGCACACGTTAAAGCCCTTCCCACTATTCGGTACGAGTAGGCCGTGTGTGTGGGTGGGATGGATGACACGAATTCACATAGCACGAATCCTGTACAGTATTAATTAATGGTCAGAATGAAAACCGATGAGCGCAGGATAAACATCCCCAACTGGAAGAAGAAAAAGGGGGTATTATTTTTTTTTGGGGGGGGGCTGTCCCATGTTGCTTTTCTCTTTCTCCTCTCTCTCGCTTCTTCCTCCTCTAACAGTTCATTTAGAATTAGAATCATAGCAAGATCTTCTTCATCGCTGTCGTAGGCAGCCATTTTGGTTAGTTTATTTTCAGTGACGTATGCATATCATTAACCGGCGCGGTTAAGAGCCACAACTTGTGTTTGTCCAAATGGTGGTTTTCAAACTAGTTGTCCAACCCTCTATTCGTACACAAAACCTAATCCACCGAACATGTTTACCAACCAGGACTACGTCTGGTTAAGAACAGGCTTAAAGGAACATTTTCTAATTGAAAATGCAACACACTAAAAGTCTTTCCCTAGAGACTTCGCCTTTAGCCCATTCCCTCGTCACAGTCGGTTGGTTTCTGTTTTTGCTTGTTCTTATTACAAATGTTGATGCTCTGCCTACCATGTCATTGTTATATTACCATGGCACTGTAGTAGTAGTAGTAGTAGTAGTAGTAGTAGTAGTAGTAGTAGTAGTAGTAGTAGCAGCAGCAGCAGCAGTAGTAGTAGTAGTAGTAGTAGTAGTAGTAGTAGTAGTAGTAGCAGTAGTAGTAGTAGTAGTAGTAGTAGTAGTAGTAGTAGTAGTAGTAGTAGTAGTAGTAGTAGTAGTAGTAGTAGTAGTAGTAGTAGTAGTAGTAGTAGTAGTAGTAGTAGTAGTAGTAGTAGTAGTAGTAGTAGTAGTAGTAGTAGTAGTAGTAGTAGTAGTAGTAGTAGTAGTAGCAGCAGTAGTAGCAGTAGTAGTAGTAGTAGTAGTAGTAGTAGTAGTAGTAGTAGTAGTAGTAGTAGTAGTAGTAGTAGTAGTAGTAGTAGTAGTAGTAGTAGTAGTAGTAGTAGTAGTAGTAGCAGCAGTAGTAGTAGTAGTAGTAGTAGTAGTAGTAGTAGTAGTAGTAGTAGTAGTAGTAGTAGTAGTAGTAGTAGTAGTAGTAGTAGTAGTAGTAGTAGTAGTAGTAGTAGTAGTAGTAGTAGTAGTAGTAGTAGTAGTAGTAGTAGTAGCAGCAGCAGTAGTAGTAGTAGTAGTAGTAGTAGTAGTAGTAGTAGTAGTAGTAGTAGTAGTAGTAGTAGTAGTAGTAGTAGTAGTAGTAGTAGTAGTAGTAGTAGTAGTAGTAGTAGTAGTAGTAGTAGTAGTAGTAGTAGTAGTAGTAGTAGCATAGATAGTAGAGTAGTAGTAGTGGTGGTGGTGGTGGTAGTAGTGGTAGATTGTTCATGCGCGCGTATGTGTGTGTGGGGGGGGGGGGGGGGGGAGAGGGGGAGAGGGGGGGGGGGGGGGGGGGGGAGAGAGGGAGAGAGAGAGATTAATTCATTTATTTTGTATTAACAGTCTCATTCATTTGTCTTCATTGCTATAATCATTTTTAATGTTTATATTCATTGATACTTCTCTTCATGTTGATTATTCTTTGATTCTTGTCTTTAAAGTGTTCATCGCTTTGAGCTCCCTGCAAAGGGAGTTAAGCGCTCTATAAATAACCAGTAGTAGTAGTAGTAGTAGTAGTAGTAGTATTAGTGGTGGTGGTGGTGATGTGGTGGCGATGGTGGTATTAGCAATAATAGTAGTAGGAGTAGTAATGGTAGTACTAGTAGAAAAAGTAAATTGTAGTGAAAGAGGTGTCTTTCATTGTCCGTCACCGAAGGTGAACGGACTTTACGATGAGTTGGTTTGTTGTCCGTCACCGAAGGTGAACGGACTTTGCGATGAGTTGGTTTGTTGTCCGTCACCGAAGGTGAACGGACTTTGCGATGAGTTGGTTTGTTGTCCGTCACCGAAGGTGAACGGACTTTGCGATGGGCTGGTTTGTATATTTTTTTTTTTTTTTTATTTTGTCTGTCCTAAGGATATCTCCCGAACCGCTTGACCGAATCGCGTCAAATTGTGTGTGAAGGTGTGCCTCCTTAATAGGAAGAGATCGGCGCAAACCATTTTGCCGTCGTGACCTTGACCTTGACGTACGACCTTGAAAACCGAAAATCTAAGAAACAGAGAGAGAGAGAGAGAGGTGGTGAGGAAAAGAAGGAGGGGAGAGAGAGCGAGAAAGAGAGTGAAAGTGGGGGCAGTCATTTGTTTGTTGTGCCAATGCCAAATCAGTTGTTTTGTTTACTGTCAAAGTCAGTCAATGTGTTAAAAGAAAGTTCAAAATTAATCTCTGCACACACGCACGCACGCTCACACACTAATACACACACGCACGAACACATGCACACACACACACACACACACACACACACACACGCACTTACACACACACACACTTACTTCAAGGAAAGAAAATGAAATGGCGTCAAAGCCCATCTAGCATCGCCCCAACCACATTATTTTAGTGGTAAACTATAAACGTCAAAATTTTAATGACATTTCGTATGTCAAAACAGCCTTCCTCTTGTTTTAAAACCCACGCCCATAAACCCACCCACTCACAGACACACACACACACGCACGCACGAACACACACACGCACGCACGAACGCACGCACACATACAAAAACACACTCGCACGCACGCACGCACGCACGCACACACACACACACGCACGCACGCACGCACGCACGCACGCACACACACGCGCGCACGCACGCACACACACACACACACTTTTTCGAAGCCCTCCAAACATATACATCAAAACACGACACTGACAAATTTAATGTGAAAACAATAAACCGAAATAGTTCAAGCAAGGCGAAATTCGTTCCTTGAATTTAAACAAAATACTCTCGAATCTTGACAAACTAAGAGGCCGTTAAGTACCACGCCCCCTAGTGTCATTTGTCTGTGGCAGCCCCCTAGGACCTTTGGGGATGATTTTCTGATATTTCATCTCATCTATACGAACTAAAGTCCTTCGGAATCATAACAAGTCTCTCTCTCTCTCTCTCTCTCTCTCTCTCTCTCTCTCTCTCTCTCTCTCTCTCTCTCTCTCTCTCTCTCTCTCTCTCTCTCTCCCTCTGAGTCTGTCTGTCTGTCTCTCTCTCTCTCTCTCTCTCTCTCTCTCTCTCTCTCTCTCTCTCTCTCTCTCTCTCTCTCTCTCTCTCTCTCTCTCTCCCTCCCACGGCATACCTATGCATATTGCTCGTTTGCTTGTCTTGCTCTACAAGTAAATATGTGTGAATATTAATCTTTGATGTTCAAACCTATGTTACAGCCATAGGCCAAACAAATAAATCATTTGTCTTGTCTCTCTCTCTCTCTCTCTCTCTCTCTCTCTCTCTCTCTCTCTCTCTCTCTCTCTCTCTCTCTCTCTCTCTCTCTCTCTCTCTCTCTCTCTCTGGGTAGCTATATATATACCTCTGTTGCTTGTCTTGTTCTACAAGTATATTAATCTTTGATGTTCAAATCTTTGCTAAGGACATAGGCTAAACAAATAAATCATTTGTCTTGTCTTGTCATCTCTCTCTCTCTCTCTCTCCCCCCCCCCCCTCTCTCTCTCTCCCCCTCCCCCCTCTCTGTCCCCCTGCTTTAAGCATTGTGGGAATGCATGATTTTAATGTTAACCGTCTTTGTTTTATTTACGGAACACTTCCCTCATCCCACCACCAGTGTAGGTCTAAAACTCAGAACAAAATTCGAGGGGTGCCTGCCAGAACGGTCTATCTCAAAAGGAATATAGAGCACAGATGGGCAGTTCTGGCATTCACCCCTCGAAATACAATCACAATATCACACCACTGCGAAAAGAGACGAGAGGGCTAGTAATGCTTAACACTTCACTATAGACCGTTCAAAAGTTATTGCAAAGAAAAAATAACTTTAAACGGACATGAAAGGCCACAATATCCCACCAATGCGAATAGAGACGAGAGGGCTAGTAATGCTTAACACTAGACCGTTCAAAAGTTATTGAATAAAAAAACACCTTTAATCCAAATTAGTGGAGCCCTTAATCATTTATCAGCTTCACTTAGCGTAACAAAACACAACAGACACGGAGAGAGAGAGAGGAGAGAGAGAGAGATAGATAGAGAGAGAGAGAGAGAGAGAGAGAGAGAGAGAGAGAGAGAGAGAGAGAGAGAGAGAGAGAGAGAGAGAGAGAGAGAGAGAGAGAGAGAGAGAGAGAGAGAGAGAGAGAGAGAGAGAGAGAGAGAGAGAGAGAGACCCACTAGGAATTACTTCCAGTCACTGGAGCCTTTAATCACTTCAAGTTCATCAACTTCACTTAGTGTAGCAAAGCAGGGCCTGTAGTCATGACTGCGGCTAAGACAACTAATCCGGGATGGAAAATGCAAATTAGGTTAAACTATCAATCCGATTGGCAAGTTTAGACAAACTTGCATTTTCCATCCCGGATTAGTTGTCTTAGCAGCAGCACTCATGACTACAATCTCAGATCAGGAGACTCTCCAAGTTCCAAGGATAGGTAGTCAACTGCTACCAGGCCGTAATAATCGAGGGGTGCCTGCCAGAACGGTCTATCTCAAAAGGAATAAAGAGCACAGATGGGCAGTTCTGGCATTCACCCCTCGTGTCACTGTGTAATACTGGTCTTAACATGTTAACATTCATCCGCTGGTTTGCATAAAGAACTCTGCAAATGGCGCAAGTTGTCAAAAACCAAACACCCAGAAACCTGTAGTCCACCTTCTGTTTTGCAGAATTTTGCCAAAATTAATGGTGCCAAGTTGTTTACTATAAGCCCAGCACTCAGAAAAGGAAACGTGAATCATTAGTTTGCGCTGTAACCACGATTTGATCAGTGTGAGTTTCCTGAAAGGTGTTGTGATGATGTGATACGCACGCCCCGCTTTCTCCACTTCACCCCCTCTAAAGCACCCCCCCCCTCCTACTATTCCGGCAGGTCACATTAATTGCAATCGGGATCTCTTTCATCTCTGTAATTCCTCCCGGGTCACGCGCTTGTGACACCCACATTGTACGTGTCAGTGATGTAATAGGCGCGTGATCTGTCCTGTAATCATGGGATGGCTGTTCTTACTAAGATGCATAATTTGCAGCGTCCTCGCTTGTCGTCTGCTACTACTAGCCAATCATAGGCCCTCGGGTGTTTAAAATCAAATGGGGATATGATTAGTGGAAGAAAAACCCGCCTAACATTCTCTTACTCACAAGACTACCAAAACCTGGCTGAATCAACACTGCAGAATCAACCTCTCTACCTGCCAGTCATACTATTATTAGTATTATTAGCCCAACTCGTGAGTATTATTGAATATGGCAGTTGTGTCAAATACTTGATTGAGATTTGTTTTTGTTTGATTCTATTTTTGATCTAGATCCTATGTTCCATGATGAATAAGGAGTAGATGTGTCAGTGAAAAGAATTGGTAAACATGCTGTTCTAATTATGTGCACTTATTATTTTTGTGTGTGATTTTTGACTTTAACTCTTTTGGTACCAGAACCGGATCCTGTGCCTATTTTTATGCCTACTTTTGCTGTGTTTTCTACATTCATGTGTGTGTGTCAACCTTGCAGCTTTTGTACATCCCTTTCCAAGTGTTGGATTGAGAGTGATGTTGGCTTGATCACAGATTTTGATCTAGCCTCTTACTGAATAATACCAGTTGATTCCAGTACACCTTTTATGTTTTACTGATTTCAGTTTGGTAACTGAAATTCAAGTCATTTGTCATAGTGCTATTGTACAAGGGCAGCCTTCTAGCTGGATCCACTAATCCCTGCCGGCTGAAGCCCCTACCTCTAATCCATAGAGATCTACACCCATGTTCTCCTGTGATTATCAGCAGGGCATCATGGTCAGGAAGGTCAAACCCTGACTCACAAGCATCAAGACGGGGCCGCCGCTAAGACGCCACCGCACCCAGAATCCGCGAGGAGACCACGCCTGAGCCGTGCCATCCCTCGACGCCGCAACCAGAACGACTGGGAGCTACTCTACACCGAAGAGCAAGCCTAGTCACCCCAGCACTCGCTGCTCCCGACTGAGGAACCTTACACCAGATAAGTCCTCCGGACAGTGAAAAGAACACTACCTTTCCTCCGGACACTGAAAAAAAGTAGTGACCCTTCCGGCTTGGGGCCTAACCTTCTAGAAAGACCAAAGTCTTGTCTAATCCTGTCAGATTTCATTGTTTTTCATTCATATTTTGTTTTGGCGCCATTGAGCTGCTTTATTCTTATTGCTGCATAATCTTCTGCAGATTTGTGAGTAAATAAAATACAAGTGTACAAATAATTCTGAACCCTTTGGTCAGACTGATGAGAGTGGAAGTTTTGTAATTTTCATGTAAAAACCTACTTCTCTCTGTCTGCCATTTTGAGCAAATATACCACTTGTATTTATTTCAATCATACGAGCCAGAACCCGGGCACAAATATAAATTTATTAGATGAAAAGGGGCCGGGAAAGTTGCTCACCTCCCACACCCTAGAGAAGTGGGCTAAAGGAACATTTTCTAATTGAAAATTTAACACACTAAAAGTCTTCCCCTAGAGACTTCGCCTTTAGCTCATTCCCTCGTCACAGGTGTACAGTCTTGATATTGTCCGTGTGATAGCAAAAAAAATAAAAAATTATCTTATCAAGGGGCACCCTGACGGATGCGTTTTTGCAAGAAACACGTCGAGATCACCAGTAAAACACCCTTTACAGATATCGCAATACTCATTTTGCTCTGGTTTCCTATAAATCAACCCGTCAAATCGGTGATTCCTCCTTGGCGGAGGTGCTGGAAGTCAGATTATTTCAGTGAACGAGAAGACACGTGCCTTCTCTTTTCTAATGGCCGCCTGAGTTAGACCAAATCGTTTGCACGCAATTTCCACAATAAACAATACAAGCCTTTTTATACAGTTTTTATACAGTTTATCAAAAGGAGTTTGGCTCACAACAAAGGAAATAGCCCCACGTTTTCTTTTACTGCACTAAAAAGAAGAAAAAGCTTCAACCACTCTCAGTGGCCTCCACCCACCCCGTCCAAGATGGTTTCTCTTTCCGGCAACTCCGCCAAGGAGGAATCGCCGTTTTGACGGTTTGATTTCTAGGAAACCAGAGCAAAGTGAGTGTTCCTATCCTTGAAAAGGCTGTCTTTCGGATGACCTCGACGTGTTTCTTGCAAAAACTCATCCGTCAGGGTGCCCCTTTAAAGAAACGAAAAACCGACCAAACGCAAAACCAGAAGGCCTACTACCATGACGTGAGCAGATATCAATCAAACGTTAATGGGATGTTCAGACAATTCAGGACAGGTGGCATTAAGATACATTGGCTAAAATTAAGAACTAGTTGGTGCAGTGATCCTCTACAAGATATCGTGACCAGCCGTTGATTGTATGAAGTTCTACTAAAGCTTAAGTGGGAAACTAAACGTTGTTACTTTCTAAATTCAGCAAACCGATTTACTTAATTTCGAAAGTAGCAACGTTTAGTTTCCCACGTAAGCTTTAGTAGAACTTCTATCACTTTACATAAAGATAAAGTGTAGACAGCACAAAGGACGTGGTTTGTTGCGCAACGAAGAGATTAAAACTAACCCAGAGTCACGGCATATGATCATTAGTGCCTGCTTAATACTAATAATAGACCGTTTCGTTTCGTTTTCCTTCTTCTGTCTTTCCGGTGGTACAATGGAAATTAGCCACGCTGTGCGTCGGCTGTTGGGATGATCCCTGGAGTCGTTTAGCCAGGGTACGGCAACAACAACACGACGAGCTGACTTGAACATGCACACACACACAATTTGCAACTGACCTCATCGACACCGACCCCCCCCCCCCCCCTCCCCCCACAACCTTCCAAACCTGCGTGTCTCAAAGGTGTGTGTGTATGTATGTGTGTGTAGGGGGAGGCTTCAAAGGGCCACAATCAGACGGACAGTTATTTCTGGACATAAGTGATGGAAGGCTTAGACCCCGAGACCACGACAGCTACAATGTTTGTTTGTCTGTCTTGTCTGTCCCTCTTTCCCAATCTCTCTCTCTCTCTCTCTCTCTCTCTCTCTCTCTCTCTCTCTCTCTCTCTCTGTGCTACCCACCCTTACTTAACACCCCCTTCTTATTACCGACTCTGTTTACTGAATGAAGTTTTGTTTTCCAAAAGAGGCACTAACATAACTGAAATATGTGTAGCTAAACATTTGTAGCAAAATGTGTGTTTTACATGCTAATTCTGCTTTAAGATGCTAATAATGGAACATGAAGTCAGGCTT
>CM065691.1:5074519-5079519 GCA_017654935.2 Phymorhynchus buccinoides | reverse complement strand
AGAGAGAGAGAGAGAGAGAGAGAGAGAGAGAGAGAGAGAGAGAGAGAGAGAGAGAGAAACAAAGAGAGACGGTGAAAGTGGGAAACAGAGAGGGCCTGAACATTTTCCAAATTAAACTAGAGAAGAAGAAAAAAGCGAAGGCAAAACAAAACAAAACTGTTCTCCCCCCGGAAACCACGAGGTTGTCACAGTGAAAACAGCAGATGGGCCAAGAGCTTGCCCCTGTTTCTCTTTCTCTGTAAATGGCATCAGAACAGAACCAGGAGGACCCACGTACTGGAGGCTACACTGCATACTAAATATCATCCGATTTTGACATTTGGTATTTGGTATATTCTAGTCACAGAGACTTATGTCTGTGAAATTCGGGCTGCTCTCCCCTGTAGAGCGCGTCGCCGCAAGTGCAGCGCCTGGGGAGGGGGCAGAGGGTGTGGGCACACTTGGAAAACCTAGCTATCAATTTGGCCATACCAAGCAGCGGGATTTCCTCATGCTCTTACCGACTTTCAACTGCCGTGGGATTTTTACGCGCGTAAAGCCCGCACGGGTCAGACTAGCTTTAAGTCCCCTTCTGAAGGACTCGACGTTCAGTTCGACTTTGCTGTCGAACTAGAATGAAAGGGCGAGGCCGGGATTCGAACCCGGGTCACTCACGCTGCAGTCACGCATGACATTTGGCAGGCGAACGTCTTAACCACTCTGCCACCTTTCTCCCTGTGAGGCATGATTGACGTGAAATTCTACTGTCTAAATAACTCTGATGAAATCCTACTAGTTATGTTCACTGTTATTTGTAGTCTCCAGTACACGAATCTGATTTTTTTAATTTTTTAATCTTATTTTGGTATCAGGCATTTTATTTGATTCGTGTACTGCGGTGTACGCGAGTAGAGTGAAACAAAATAGTTAATTTATAGACGGAAGTATTTCACGTGAATCGTGACTCACAAACAACAACAACAACAACAACATACAGTATTCATACCGCGCTGAATCTTGACATCAATCAAACCAAAGCGCACACACACGTTAGCAACCATAACGCATTCAAACAAAAACGCAATACAAAGCGAACACATACGGATGACATAAATGGAATACAGCAGAAACAGACCTAATGGCAAGAGAGAGAGAAGAGAAAGAGCGCGGAGCTTTAATGACGGGGGAACAGGTGGGTTTTGAGGTTAGCTTTGAAAGCAGAGAGGGTCGGTCGCTGACGGAGACATCGTCACAATCGTATCGTATTGGGGTCAAATCATATACAGTGTGTAGAGGAGGGGAAAAATAAACTGCGCGGGCGAAGGCCTGCAGTTAGGACAGACTATTGCTTCTTTCTCTCTCTCTCTCTCTCTCTCTCTCTCTCTCCCATCCCCCCACTCGCAACTGAAGATCCGATTCCTGGGATGCACTGACGTGGTCGGGGTCCTTCTGTAAAACAAACAACAGCTATCTTTCCAGTCTTCAGGTCAGCTGGATTAATGGCCTCCCATGTGACGGTAGCTTTCTCTTTTTGGGTTCATCATTCTTTTCGCTGAAGGGTTTCTTGCTAACATGAACTATTTTCCTTCTTTCTTTTTTTGGTCCATTCATTATTATTCGCTGAAGGACGTCTGAGCCAAGTTTGGAAGTCGTTGGAATGAGGCCTAACACGGATGATGCATCTATTACTATCAGTATTAATGCCGTAAATAGCATTCAAAACAATAGAAAAAACAACACGTGGGAAGACTGGGGTGTACATTTATTAGGCAAATATTTCGGGCTACTGCCCTTTGAACATGCCTGTCTCCTTCTGTATTAATGACATGATAGATCTTTTGGTGGTCTCTCTCTGTCTCTCTATGTCTGTCTCTCTATGTCTGTCTGTCTGTCTGTCTGTCTCTCTCTCTCTCTCTCTCTCTCTCTCTCTCTCTGTGCGTGTGCATGCACGCGCATGTGTGTACGAGTGAGTGCGTGAGCGTGTGAGAATGCGTGTGTGTGTGCTTGCGTGTGTGCTTGCGCGTGTGTTTGCGCGCGCGCGCGCGCGTGTGTGTGTGCGTGCGTGCGTGCGTGCGCGTGTGCGTGCGTGCGTGCGTGACTCTGTGTGTGTGTATGCCCACACGCGCATGTCTGTGAGTGTGCGTGCATGCACGTACGCGTTATAAAAAACTGAACATAAAGTCTAGTAACACATGTATACAGGGACACAAAACAGCAAGAGGAAAATGACATTGAAGAGGTGGACATATGGAGATGGGATGGAGAAGACTAAAGGGCTAAGAAAAGGAAACAAAACCCAGATTACAGAAAACGACTTCTAAGCAAGTACGCATCATTTACTCCATTTCCTCGATTACTGAGACCACTCCCGATTCAAACCACCTTTGATGTAGCTGACTCAAGTGTCTATCTTCACTTAACTTACTGTAGACTTTTCCTTGAGTTGTCAAACATGTTTTCCCTTAGATGATCCCTGGGGTCTTTCAGCCAAAGCAAACCAACAACAACAACATAAGAAATGCGCACGCTGTAAAGCGTTCACTTGTTGCTAATATTATAATAATTATTGTCTTTTGCTAATACATTTTGTTTCTTGTTGTTTTTAAATAAAAGCTTCGGCCAAAACAGAATACAGAATGAATATTCCTTTACTTATTTTTTTCTTTAACGGGAGATAATCTAGTAGTTAATGTTGTTTTGTAGACAATCAAACAACGTGAACTTGACACAGTGAACGTTGCACGAGGTTACTGGTCTCAAGGTCGCCAGCTCATATAACATTCACCTTCAAAAACCTGTATTTCAATTCAATTTTTTTGTTTATGCTCAGTCACCGATGTTCAATAAAACAGAGAGAAACGCAATAACTCCCATCGCTATTATATTCATTGTGTTCATAGCAAGTCCAGTTGATTAAAATCCATATCCACATATGGCGTGATCCACCCTCCCACACCCCCTTCCCAAATACAACAGTCTCTCTCTCTCTCTCTCTCTCTCTCTCTCTCTCTCTCTCTCTCCTCTCTCTCTCTCTCTCTCTCTCTCTCACACACACACACACACACACACACACACACACACACACACACACACACACACACACACACACACACACACACACACACCTTTTCTAGGCAACCGTCAATGTGAACGAACATACCAAAAGCGCGAACACTTTCTGTATACAAAATGCGCGAATGTCTGATAGTCAAAAAGCGCGAATCCCTTCCGTGAACGTCTGATAATCAAAACGTTCACAACAATGGTGATATTAGACTTCCAAAAAAAAAAAAAGAATTAAAAAAAAGGAATAAAAATGAGGGGGGGGGGGGGGGGGGGGGGGGCGTTTGTTTGTGCGTTATCATGGCTTCCATTCGTCCCACAAAACAAGGGGTCCCAGGGACTCCACGTACGGTATAGAGGTTCCTAGAGGAAAGATAGAGGGTTCCAATGACATTGGGAATGCTAAAAATAATATTTTTTATAGTGCATCCCTGGGACTCCCTGCACTTTCTTTTAGAGGGTCCTTTAGGATTATAGTACTTCATAGACCCCTAAATGGGGGTCCCTGGGAGCCCTGGTTCTATCTGTCTCTGTATGTGGAATAGTCGCGCAAATTGCATACTTCATGTTCGCGCAAATTGCATAAAAGAGAAAAAGTAGCGCAAATTGACCTATTCGCGCTTTTTGACAACTCCCCTTTTCTAGAGCTCCCCCCTCACGCTCTCTCTCGTCACTTTTCACCCCCCCCCCCCCCCCCCCCCCCCCCCCCCCCCCCCCCCCCCCCCCCCCCCCCCCCCCCCCCCCTCTCCCCCCCCCCCCCCCCCCTATAAAGTTGACCTAGTGGTTCAATAAAAGCTGTTTCCTGATCTCTGTGTGTGTGTGTGTGTGACAGAGAGAGAGAGAGAGAGAGAGAGAGAGAGAGAGAGAGAGAGAGAGAGAGAGAGAGAGAGAGAGAGAGAGAGAGAGAGAGAGAGAGAGAGAGAGAGAGAGAGAGAGAGAGAAGAGAGAAAGAGAGACAGACAGACAGAGAGAGAAACAAGACAGACACAGAGAGAGAGAACAGACAGACAGAGAGAGAGAAACAGACAGACATACACAGAGAGAGAGAAACAGACAGAGAGAGACAGAGACAGAGCTAAATGTGTGGGACAATCGAAGAAGTCTGATACACTTCCTTGTAAAAACAATATGAGTGTGTGCGTGGGTGGGTGCCTGCTTGCGAGCGCACGTGTGTTCATGCGTGCATATATATGTGTCGACAGATTGTTAGTTATCTTTAAAGGGCCACCCTGATCGATGAGATTTTGTAAGAAACACGTCCAGATCACCAGAAAAACACTCTTTAAGGAGATTGCAACACTCACTTTGCTCTGGGTTCCCAGAAATCAAACCGTCAAATCGGCGATTCCTCCTTGGCGGAGGTGCTGGAAGTCAAATTATTTCACTCAAACAGAAGGCGTGTGCCGTCTCTTTTCTAATTGCTGCCTGCGTTCAGACCAAACCGTTTGCACGAAACCAGGAAAACACCCTTTAAGGAGATTGCAACACTCACTTTGCTGTGGGTTCCCAGAAATCAAACAGATTATCTAAAGGAGTTTCGCTCACAACAAAGGAAACAGCTCCATTTTTGTTTTTTTACTGCACTACAAAAAAAGAAAACGCTTCAACCACAATGAGTGACCTTCACTTCACCCACCCCATCCAAAATGGCTTCTCTCTCCGGCATCTTCGCCAAGGAGGAATCGCCGTTTTGACGGTTTAATTTCTAGGAAACCAGAGCAAAGTGAGTGTTCCGATCCTTGAAAAGGCTGTCTTTCTGGTGATCTCGACGTGTTTCTTGCAAAAAAACTCATCCGTCAGGGTCCACCTTTAAGCCACAATGTGGGTCAATCGAATGTACCGATGCAGTATCCAATACACCATGTGTTGCTCTTCACTTTATTGTGAAGTTCTACAAGGTGTATATAGTGTAACTAGGACACGCAGCATTTTGTATGAATCTATATTGAATAGATATC
>CM065691.1:5042019-5069519 GCA_017654935.2 Phymorhynchus buccinoides | reverse complement strand
GTGCGTGCGCGAGTGAGTGAGTGTGTGTGTGTGTGTGTGTATATGTATATGTGCGTGCGTGCCTGCGTGGGTGGGGGTGGTGTGTGTATGTGTATGCCTATTAGCATGTGTGTGAGCGATTATTTGTTTTTGTTGTTGAATTTCTTGCTTTTTAATTTTGTTGTTGTTAAGCGCATAGAGCGAATATAGGGGTGGTAGACCCCCCCCCCCCCCCCCCCCCCCCCATGGATACAGGTAGGGGGGGGGGGATGTCTTCCGTACAAATAGTTCCCCCACCTTCTGGAAGTTCTGTGCTTATAACTACCTCTAATCTGTCAGTCTCTTTGATTCTGCCTTTTCCCTTTGCATGCTGTTATCTACTATCGTTCTGCCTTTCCGGTCCATTCTCCTGCCTTTTTTAAAAGAAATACTTTCAAAAAGATTTCCTCTAGCCAAAGTCAGACATGCTGGGCCTAATTATTCTTACTTAGGTGCATAACAGCAGCATGATGCATCTACGTTCGTAATTGACAGAAATTCTCCTGCCTTTTTTCAAGAAATACTTTCAAAAAGATTTCCTTTACCCGAAGTCAGACATGCTGGGCCTAATTATTCTTACTTAGGCGCATAACAGCAGCAAGATGCATCTACGTTCGTAATTGACAGAAACATGCCTGAACGATCCAAGAACAAGAACTTAGAAGACGAAGAAGAAGAAGAAGTACTCTCTCTCTCTCTCTCTCTCTCTCTCTCTCTCTCTGTCTCTCTCTCTCTCTCTGCGTGCGCGAGGTCAAAGTGAAACCCCCCCCGAAATGAAAGACCTTACACGTTTGTGATCCATTTCTTGGAAGGTGAAATGCTGCCTTCTTCTTAGAAATGTAAAATGTAAAATCGAAAGTTTCACTTTCGTGTGTTTGAGACTGGTTCAAAGAAGGTCAAAGGAAAGATCTTTCACTGCCAGTCAGACATGCTGGGCCTAATTATGCTTACTTAGGCGCATAACAGCAGCATGATGCATCTACGTTCATAATTGACAGGAACATGCCTGAACGACCGAAGAAAAAGAATAACGAAGAAGAAGAACTACAACTCTCTCTCTATAGCCTGAGTCGAAAAAAAAAGTGATGTTAGCAGGGGGATAGGAGGGGGGGGGGGGGGGGGGGGGTGGGGGTGCGCGCGGTCAAAGTTTAAATCATGATGAAACACTTTCTGGTATAGGTCAAGATGTGCCAACCCCCTACATTTCTCGGTTAATCTCTGTCTCTCTCTCTCTGTCTGTCTGTCTGTGTCTGTCTCTGCTCCGCGGGCGGAGGACGTTAAACAAATGTTCACTCATCCAACCGGAACAGCAGTTGTCCTCTTTGCTCTTTGTCTGTCTTTCTGTCTCGCAAGTACTTCTTCTTCGAATTTGGAAGGTAGATGACGGGGACGGTGACGATCCCTGTGCCAAACCGGTGGGGGGGGGGGGGGATGGGGGGGGGGGGGGGGGGGCCAGTGGCGATTACACCGGGATGAGACTACACTATCTGTATTATTAAAAAATCGGGACTTTACTGGTTTAGTCTTATAGTAAAAAGCCAACTGTCCGTGTGTGTGTGTGTGTGTGTGTGTGTGTGTGTGTGTGTGTGTGTGTCTGAAACACGAAACGGGCCTTATAACTCCGCCGTTTTTCGACCGAATCGCTTCAAATTTGCTGTGAGTCCTAACGCGGCGATGGCAACGGCAACCGAGGCGGCCGTGTCATTTGCGCGGTTCGGCAAATGCGCGAATGTTTCTTAACCGAATTGATTCAAATTTGCTGTCAGGCTTGCTATTTCCCGGGCAACGCCTAGCAGCAAATTGGAAGACAATCGGGAGAACGCGTCACTCTCAGAGCAGCGCCAACAGGAAACGGGGCCTTATAACTCCGCCGTTTCTTAACCGAATCGCTTCAAATTTGCTGTACTCAGCGTTACCAGTACTTGCCGTTACCGTTACTAGGTGTTACCAGTATGGTGCATTGCCAGTACGGGGCGTTGCGCTAGTGTATATAATAATTATGCGTTGTTGCTGGTTTGTGTCATTCTTAAACACTATTTTTGTTGTCTACTTGATGAATATTCGATTGTAAAGCGCGTTGGGCTCATTTGAGGTAAAGCGCTATATAAATGTACTATTATTATTATTATTATTATGTTTCACAATTCTCTCTCACACACACACACGCGCGCACGCCGCTGTACACGCACACACACTTATTGAGGAATACACGATGAACAGTATTCTACACACGATTCATCGCCCGAGGACTACGAAAGTGTAGAAAAAACATCACACATCTGCAGAGGGCAGGAAATCACCATACTTATTAGATAGGCCAAGTAAAAAAATGACACAAAAATCACTACGATATGTAAACAAACAGCAGGCATGAACTTCGACGCGCGCGCGCACACACACACACGCGCGCGCGCACACACAAACACACACACACACACACACCAACATTCAAAGTGGGTGCATGCAGGTGTATGCACAATCAATATGAATGGATAGGACTGAACTGTAGAAGTAATACATAAACCACATAAGATAGGAATAAAACCAGTAACAGCAAAAACAAAAATCACCCCAACTGGAAAACAAAACCCAACATTACCCCCACACACACACACACACACCCTCACACACACACCCGACACACACACATCCCCCCCCCCCCCCCTGTCCATCATCCTATGATAGCAATAGAAACAAATTACAAATAATTATCTATGCAACCGAGTTCTAAGATAAGGAAAAACAACAACAGCAACAACAACAAAAAACAAAACAAAAAACAACACACAAACAAACAACAACAACAAAAAACAACATCATAACCCACCTAATAGTAATCATTATTATAATGGATATTATTTACAAGTACTTCCCTATTGGACTGCGTTCTAAATTAACGAAAAACTTGTACGTTAAGGCTGGTGATTTAAAAATACTACAAGCGCTATTTTGCAACAAGACAGGAATAACTGTCTTTAGGTCATTACATGATAGAATATGACTATGAGTTATTTTGTTTCCACATATGCAAACTATGCTTTTAACGTATTTTGTTTTAAAGGCATCTAGTTTCCATTTATACATTATTTCACACACATATCCACAAATTGACATGCACGCAACCACTTTAACATGCATACATTTAAAAAAAAAGTAAAAAAAAATAAAAAAATATATATATTTCTTTTTGTCTAATATCACGAGAAGTGGATAGACGTTAAATGAAAGACACACACACACCAACATTCAAGAATGCATGATGAACAATATTCTCTGCACGATTCATGTCCTAAGGACTAGGAAAGCATAGAAAACACCAAACATCGGCACAGGGCGTGAAATCATCATAGACAGGCCAACAAAAGTTACTTTACTAACAGAGGTGCTGTTTACTGGAATGATCTTGACACTAACATTAAGTTTGCACAAAATATTAATACTTTAAAAACTCTTCTGGACAATTCATAAATTTCACACTTTTTTGTGATTTTGATTGATTTTCTTTTTTTAAACTTGCTCAGACCAAATGAAAACAAAAACAGTCATTTGATATTGTGGGGACGCTTAATAGGCCGCGAGGCCTAGGCTGATGAAGCCTGTCCCTATCTACCTACCTACCTACCTACCTAACTCCACTAAATGGCACACAAATCGGTTCAGATGCAGATTCAACACCCCAAATCACTCCGAAATGCAAACACACAGTAGGTATTAGCTTCAGCTTGCACGCACGCGCGGCACGCGCACGCGCACACACACACACGTCTGAATAACTTTTAGTGGAAGGACGTTAAACTGAAGAACACACACACACACACACATATGAAGAATGTGCTTTTATCAAGCTTATTCTTTTATCGTCAATAAAGATCATTTTGACTTGACTTGACTTGACACACACACTAATAATAAAGCAACTACTTACATCATTAAATACTTGGAATTCCACGACGAAAGGGCAAAAGATAAATTCTTTCGCACATATTTTAAAACTCCGAATCTTTAGTCTAAGCGATTGAACTATTCACAGTTTGACATCCTTGAATAACTGACAATGTTCACTACTTGAACAAACTTCACTACTTACTCGCCGAAAACAAACCCCAGAAGAAAACAAACCGACACGCACAACTAGTACATGTAGGTGAGAAAGCACAGCACATAAACAGCCGGGAGCCCATGTCACTTTCAATGTCACGCTTTGTCTGTCAATCAAACCTCATCTGCATAACATCGCGGAACGAGCACTTGAGCGTGACCGAGATTATTCAGGGCGTGCGCACGTGGGAAAAATCGTAATGTTATGCTTTAAATAATTTGTCAAGTCAAATTCATTGAGAAGGGGCGTAATAAGGGCCGAGAGGCCTATGCATAGCCCTACACCACCTACCTACCTACCTAAAACACACGTGATTCAGAAACAGAAACAGATTAAGATCAAACAAACCTAAACTTTAAAACAAACAAACCCACTGCCTTGTAGCATACAGACAGGTGCCACAATGACATATTTATTTATTTTGTGTGATGATGAAATCTTCCTGGATTAGTTTTTGTTTTAAACTGGAAAACAAACAAGCGCGAAATCGCAATAGTTTGTGGCACGCGGTCTATTTTTACCACTCCAATCATGAGTCACCTCCCCTGGCTTTTCAATCATTTTAATCTGTAAACCAGAATGTTATCTCTGCACCATTTCGTAACTTTTTATATCTTTTGGAAAACATTTAAAACTATGTATCCTACTTATACTCATCAAAAGAAGCACCGCATACTCGTCGTGTCTGTTGTAGTGTCTGTATTACGTATGTTTATTATTTTGTACGCTTTTAAAATACATCATGTTAAAGAGCGGCCTCAAATTGAAGTGTAGCCTCGATTTGAAGTATGTCCCATATGTGCCCTGCCGGGCCGAGAGGACGTAAAACACTATATTTCATTCCTCGATTTGAAGTGCGACATTTTGTCAAAATGTGCGACAATTTTGGACCGACCGACCGACCGACCGACAAAGTGAGTTATAGGTTTGTGGCTTGAGCCACAAACAAACCCACTGCCTTGTAGCATACAGACAGGTGCCACAATGACATACTTATTTATTTTGTGTGATGATGAAATCTTCCTGGCTTAGTTTTTGTTTTAAACTGGAAAACAAAAAAAGGTTTTAAAAAAAAAGAGAAGATTCTGTGAATGGAAACGTTGTGTCTCTGTTGCGGTACAAATTGTACCCTTTTCTACCCTTATATTGGTAAGCTGTGACACGCCCGTGGGGATACCGGGGGGTCTTTTGCATAAATAGTTCCCCCACCTTGTGGAAGTTCTGTGCTTGCAACTTCCTCTTTGACTCTGCCTTTTCCCTTTGCTTGCTGTCATCTACTATCTGCCTCACCGGTCCATTCTCCTGCCTTTTTTTTTTCCACGAAACACTTTTAAAAAGATTTCTTCCAGCCCAAGTCGGACTTGCTGGGCCTAACTATTTTTTAGTTAGGCGCATAACGGCAGCACGACGCATCTGCGCTCATAATTGACAGGAAACTGTCTGAGCGGTCGAAGAAGAAGAAGAAGTAAGCTGTGACAAGGTACAGCAGTCATTCCTTATTGTCCGTCACCGAAGGTGAACGGACTTTGCGATGGGCTGGTTTGTATTTTTGTTTGTTTGTTTTTTAGTCCGTCACCAAAGGTGATCGGACTATTGCGATGGGCTGGTTTGTATTTTTTTTTTCTTTTTCTGTCTGTCCCAAGGATATCTCCCGAACCGCTTGACCGAATCGCGTCAAATTTTGTGTGAAGGTGTGCCTCCTTAATAGGAAGAGATCGGCGCAAACCATTTTGCCGTCGTGACCTTGACGTACGACCTTGAAAACCGAAAATCTATTTTTAGCCATATCTCGGGCACCGATCAACATAGGATGTTGAAACTTGGTATGAAGGTGGTTTGGCTTATGCCCGTTCTGATGATGGCATACCGATCAAGGTCAAGGTCAAGGTACAAAAGATCGCTGGAGCCTGAAAATCGGAGGGTCATTTTTTTCTCCTTCTGTCTGTCCCAAGGATATCTTTCGAACGGGTTGACAGAATCACGTCAAATTTTGTGTGCTGGCGTGTCACCATGAGAGGAAGGCATCCGCGCAAAACCATTTTGCCGTCGTGACCTTGACCTTGGCGTACGACCTTGAAAACCGAAAATCTTTCAGGGGCCATAACTCCCACACCGTTAGTGTTAGAGTCTTCAAATTTGGCATGAAGGTACTTTGGCTTATGCTCGTTCTGATGGTGGCATACCGATCAAGGTCAAGGTCACGGTCCGGGCGATCAGTAGGCCTTGAAAGTGGTAGGGGTCTACACATTGGGTTTTAAGCCATATTTTCCACATTGGTACTTGACAGAAGCGCTTCAGATTGTGTGTGGTACTGTATACCCAAGAGAAGAAAACATCCGAGCATAAATTATCACCATGCTGACCTTGACCTTGAAGTGTGACCTTGAAAACCGAAATTTCCTTCTTTGCGCTATATGTTTCTTCTTCAAGCTGTATCTCGTGAACTAGAAGACAGAATCCCTTCCAATTTTGTGTCAGGATGTGACACTCTACGGGGTGTCGCAAGTGCGTGGCATTGCTGGTGACGGACATGTCTGCCGCTCGGCGACGCCCTTGTTTTACTTGCAACAAAAAATAACAAACGTAAGCTATGGAGGAAAAAAACAACGATTTACACAAGATAAATTATTCTTCGTTGTCGTAGTTTTTGTTGTTGTTCGTTTGTTTTCTTTCTAACTTAAAAAAAACCCACCAAAAAACACTCAGAACTATCGCTTACCCGATAAAGCGCAAAAGCTGGGCGAAAAAAGGCTGAAACAATTTCCGATACGCTTTCCAGATGAAAAACACCCAATGTTAACAATAAGGAAGAATGCTGTCTGCTACTACTAGTACTAGGGCCTACAATACGAGCAGAACACTATATCTTCCTACTATTCTAATAGTGCTCTCCAGCCAAGCAAAACCACAGGCAAGAGAAGATGAAACACTAACACAACACACCACACACACGCACGCTTTCTACAAGAAATGAAGCAAGCTTCAACATAGGCCTAGTAAAGATAGGCAGGTAACAAGCTAATCTGGCCCGAGAGAGAGAGAGAGAGAGAGAGAGAGAGAGAGAGAGAGAGAGAGAGAGAGAGAGAGAGAGAGAGAGAGAGAGGCAGGAGGGGGGTAGGGTCAAGGTCTATTAGAGAGAGGTCAAAACTTGCAAAGAACTATCGCGTATCGGTGAGCTATTTTTAAATTGAAACGGTTAAAAAAGAATAAACGAGACATAGAAATAGTCCTAGGGTGCAAGGCTAAATCGTCGGGCGGGCGGGCAGAGATAACGCATTAATATGCATGCACGCACGCAGAGAGAGAAAGAGAGGGGGAGAGAGAGGTGGGGGGGGGAGAGAGAGAGAGAGGGAGTCTTTAACGTATTGAGACAGATTAGTCTAATCTTTTGCATCAAAGAATCATGCCACTTGACTCGAGGGCTAAAAAAGTACGAGAGAGAGAGAGGGGGAGGGGGGAGGGAGGGAGGAGAGAGAGAGAGAGAGAGAGAGAGAGAGATGAGAGAGAGAGAGAGAGAGAGAGAGAGAGAGAGAGAGAGAGAGAGAGAGAGAGAGAGAGAGTACACAATCTTGTAGTTAAGTCACCCCCGTCATTTTTACGACCCTGAATCTCAGTCTGCTTCTTTCAGTTTTTATGAAAATGATCCTAACCCCATCCCTTCCCCCCAATGGCAGAATGTTTTATGCGAATTTCAGCGGGGGGAGGGACGGGGGGGGGGGGGGGGGGGGGGCAAAGTACCAGATATAATGATGTGGTTTTTTTAACCCTGTGCATTTGAGAAAACGGTTCCAATGACCCGGTCACAACAATGGTGTACTCCTAATCACTGCTACGATTACGCCATTACACAAATACACTGCTATAATCTTAGCCGGCCCATTGGAGACCGAATGCCCCCTAATCCCCCCTTGAAAAGTTCCCCTAGGCGTCTTTTCCGTGGGTCTTACTTGAGAACTCTTTATAAAAGGATTATCAATGATTGCATGTGCAAGTGTGTCTCTCTCTCTCTCTCTCTCTCTCTCTCTCTCTCTCTCTCTCTCTCTCTGTTGTATTGTATGTTTCGTATATGTACCAAGGACAGATTGGAAGAATAGGCGTTGCCTAAAATCTTTATCCTTGAAAAATAAAGTTAAAGTTTTCAAGATTTCTCTCAAGATTCCCTCCCCCCTCTCTCTCTCTCTCTCTCTCTCACGACGTATGTGGTGTATGGCATGAACGCACACGACGACTTCATAACGCTGTGATTAATTATATAGGGGAGTGTGGGTGTGCACTGCACTGGAAAGCGGAATGGGAAAACTACCCCCGAGAATGCAGGCAACATTACACCACGACCTGGAAACAGGTCACGGCTTCCTGTGTCAAGTGTACAACGCCCCCACTCACCCACCCGGTATCCCCTCCCCCCACCCCCTTTGCTCCAATCTTTAATTCCCAACTACCTCCAGCACCCCCCCCCCCCCCCTTTCAACCCATATTGGCCACTGCAAAGAACACCTTTTGCCAGAGTGAATGCCCTTGGTGGGTGGGGGAAGATGGTTGAGTACTGACCAAACAAGGGAATAACTCTCGCCAATAACCCTATTTGAGGCCACTGAATGGCTGCCTGTTGCAGGAGTGAATGCCCTTTTGGATACTGATCAACAAGGGCTTAACTCTTGCTGTAAAGGACGTTAATAACCCTAGTTGCATTGGCCAATAGTCTAATCGCTTTGATATCAGTGACAGTAGGTTAGAAGAAGGTCGTAGTTGCAGTGTCAGGAAACTCCCGTTTGCACAGTTAAGTCATTGACCCGGGGTCACGTGGCACTGTGTCAACACACACCGTAGTCATCCAGGCGACAGCTTATACGGGGACACGTAGATATGCCCCCGTCTCCGTGTGTCCCCGTCGCTAGGTCACTCTCCTTGTGTCCCCGTCTCCTTAAATTGAGGCCCCGTGTCTGTGTCCCCGTCTCCTTAAATTGAGGCTCTGTGTCTGTGTCCCCGTCTCCTTAAATTGTGTCTGTGTCCCCGTCTCCTTAAATTGAGGCCCCGTGTCTGTGTCCCCATCTCCTTAAATTGAGGCCCCGTGTCTGTGTCCCCGTCTCCTTAAATTGAGGCTCCGTGTCTGTGTCCCCGTCTCCTTAAATTGAGGCCCCGTGTCTGTGTCCCCGTCTCCTTAAATTGAGGCCCCGTGTCTGTGTCCCCGTCTCCTTAAATTGAGGCCCCGTGTCTGTGTCCCCACTTTCATTTTATACATCTGCAATTGCTACTAATTCGGGACTTTCCTGGTGTTGCACTGCCTCCGGGCATCTACTAATGTTCCATATGTGTGCTTCAGACTTAATCAGATTTTCCCTGTGTACCCGTCTCTTTAATTTGAGGCCCCGAGTCTGTGTCCCCGTCTCTTTAATTTGAGGCCCCGTGTCTGTGTCCCCGTGTGCCCCAGTCTCTATGTGTCATCTCGGGTTAGAGCAAGGGCTTAAGTTGGGGATACCCCAGAGATGGTGAGATAGAAGGCAAAAATACATACAGACGGGGGACACTGGGACATATAGACATTGGGACACATTGACACAGGGACACACAGAGACGGGGACACATAGACACGGGGATACATAGAGACGAGGACACAGACACGGAGACACATAGACTGTAAGACACATAGAGACGGGGACACATAGACTGTAAGACACATAGAGACGGGGACACATAGACTGTAAGACACATAGACTGTAAGACACATAGAGACGGGGACACATAGACTGTTAGACACATAGACTGTAAGACACATAGACTGTAAGACACATAGAGACGGGGACACATAGACACGGGGACACATAGAGACGAGGACACATAGAGACGAGGACACATAGACACGGGGACACATAGAGACGAGGACACATAGAGACGAGGACACATATATACGGGGACACACAGAGCGAGGATACATAGACGAGGACACATAGAGACGAGGACACATAGAGACAAGGGACACATAGACGAGGACACATAGAGACGGGGACACATAGACTGTAAGACACATAGACTGTAAGACACATAGACTGTAAGACACATAGAGACGGGGACACAGACACGGGGACACATAGAGACGAGGACACATAGAGACGAGGACACATAGACACGGGGACACATAGAGACGAGGACACATAGAGACGGGGACACATATATACGGGGACACACAGAGCGAGGATACATAGACGAGGACACATAGAGACGAGGACACATAGAGACAAGGACACATAGACGAGGACACATAGAGACGGGGACACATAGAGACGAGGACACATATATACGGGGACACACAGAGCGAGGATACATAGACGAGGACACATAGAGACGGGGACACATAGACACGGGGACACATAGAGACGGGGACACATAGAGACGGGGACATATATACGGAGACACATAGACTGTAAGACACATAGAGACGAGGACACATAGAGACGAGGACACATAGAGACGGGGGACACATAGACACGGGGACACATAGAGACGAGGACACATAGAGACGGGGACACATAGAGACGAGGACACATAGAGACGAGGACACATAGAGACGAGGACACATAGACACGGGGGCACATAGAGACGAGGACACATAGAGACGAGGACACATAGAGACGGGAACACATAGACACGGGGACACATAGAGACGAGGACACATAGAGACGAGGACACATAGACACGGGGACACATAGAAACGAGGACACATAGAGACGGGGATACATAGAGACGAGGACACAGACACGGAGACACATAGACTGTAAGACACATAGAGACGAGGACACATAGAGACGGGGACACATAGAGACGAGGACACATAGAGACGAGGACACATAGAGACGAGGACACATAGACACGGGGACACATAGAGACGAGGACACATAGAGACGAGGACACATAGACACGGGGAAACATAGAGACGGGGACACAGACACGGGGACACAGACTTACTTGGAACCAACATATAGATTATAATATTAAACAAAGCAAGAAATGCCTTAAATGTTCTCAAAATTATAAGTAAACAGCGTTGGGGTCAAGATACAAAAGCGCTTCTATGTCTTGCTAATTCTCTTGTACGATCTCGATTAATTTACGCTCAGGAAATTCTCTTTAGTGCTCCAAAATATTTGTTAAACAAACTACAATGTATAGATTGTAAAGCTTTTAAACTGGCACTTGGGGTTCCAACTCATGCTTCTAATCTAGGATCATATAAAGAAGCAGGTGTTCTACCTCTCGATGAATATAGAAAGATTTCTGCTGCAACATTTGTATTACAATCATCTGCATATGACACATTTTGTAAAGAAGAAGTGAAGTTAGATACTGAACATCATTTTGTTAAAAGTCAACAGCTAAAACAATTCACTCTTTACAATTAATTCCTTTGTCTCAGATATTATTAATTGTAAAGAATTAAAAAGTAAAGAAATTGCAGCTAAGCCATCTTTTTCGCCAGTACCGCCTTGGGAACAACTTAAACCTGCTGTTGATATTGATCATACAGATTTTAACAAAAGTCAGTCTCCAAACATATTAAAAAAACTTAGTTAATTTACATATGGAAAATTGTTATAGTGGATACATTAAAATATACACAGATGGGTCTGTACTTGAGAATGGGAATACAGGAGCAGCATTTGTAATACCCTCTTTAAAAATAGAGAACCGATATCATATAGGTAAATCATCATCATATAGTAAAAAGCCAAGTGTCCGTGTGTGTGTGTGTGTGTGTGTGTCTGTGTCTGTCTGTCTGAAACACGAAACGGGCCTTATAACTCCGCCGTTTTTCGACCGAATCGCTTCACATTTGCTGTGAGCCCTAACGGGGCGATGGCAACGGCAACCGAGGCGGCCGTGTCATTTGCGCGGTTTGGCAAATGTGAGAAAAGCGTATCCGCCGGCCTCTCGGCGCCCGTATCTCCGGTATTTCTGGACCGATTGCCTTCGAAATTGGCAGGTAGATGACCGGGGACAGTGACTATCGATGTGCGAAACCGGAAGCGAATCGATGCAGACGCGCGCGCGATAGACGCTGCTTCACCTTTTCACAAATAACTCTGCCGTGTTTTAACCGAATCGCTTCAAATTTGCTGTCAGGCTTGCTGTGGCAGGGGCGAAGCCTGGCAGCAAATTCAAAGAGAATCGGGAGAGCGCGTCACTCTCAGAGCAGCGCCAACGTGAAACTGGGCCTTATAATTCCGCCGTTTCTTAACCCAATCGCTTCAAATTTGCTGTACTCAGCGTTACCAGTACTTGGCGTTACCGTTACTAGGGAGAGCGCGTCACTCTCAGAGCAGCGCCAACGGGAAACGGGGCCTTATAACTCCGCCATTTCTTAACCGAATCGCTTCAAATTTGCTGTACTCAGCGTTACCAGTACTGGGCGTTACCGTTACTAGGCGTTACCGGTACTCGGGGTTGCGCTAGTATTATTAAATTTATCTTGCAGAATTGTTAGCTATTTTAATGGCATTACACTATACTGCAGAATTACCTATAAATGCTTGTAAAATATTACTTTGTGCAGATTCGAAATCAGCATTACAAGCTATCAAAGGTCAAAATGTAAGCATATGCCTTGAAATGATATTAGAGATCAAACATTTAATTAATCAATTATCGAGTAAAGATATTAGTGTAACTTTTTATTGGGTTCCTTCCCATTGTGGAATATACTCAAATGAATTGGTTGATCGAGCAGCTAGAAGTGCAGCGAGTAATTCCGAGGGAACAATTCAACTTAATGTGAATTTAGATCTGCATGAATATTATAAACATATTGAAAAATTATCCAAAGATAATTTTGACAGCATGTTAATGAATTCAGACAGTCAATATTCACGCTGTTGTATAAAAGGCTCAAGTACAATGAATTCTAACTTAATTTTAAAACAGCTCAAGGATACAAGTTCAAGACAAATCGTATCTTTGATGCTTAAGCTTAGAGTTGAGAACCGGTTCAAATTTTCGAACCGGTTTTAAACCGGTTTTTCATCTCCGAACCGGTCTTTTCGAACCGGTGTTTTTAACCAGTAATCGCATCAGTGGTTTCACCTATGCAAACATATTTATTTGTCAGAATATTCATACACGCGCGCGCACACATACACACACACACTCAACTAAAAACTCAGCTCAACTCCAACAAACAATTTAATGACGGGGCCATCTGCCCGTGTCAAAGGAAGGTGAGGGTAGGGGTGTAGTTGAAAAATATAATAATCATAGGGAAAATAATTAAACCAAAGCAAAAACAAAACGTCATATGGCGGTTGGAGTGTGAAGGATGGTGGCACATTCACAACGCAATGAACCAGCTTTGAGGATAATCAGATATGTAGCGGGAGGATAAGGAATACAAAAGTATAATAATCTTAATTATGTACCTGAACAGATAAACAAAATGAGAAGAGAACATCTTTCACAATGGAACAAAAAAATATCACACACCAGCGCGCGCACACACACACAATTACACGCGTACAACCGCACACACCTGCACACACGCGCGCTTGCGCAATTGCACACGCACTTGCACGCACACACACATTCTCTCTCTCTCTCTCTCTCTCAGTCCCAGGGCTGGGTGGAGAAAAACTTATTGCTAATCTCATGTTCCCTGGTTAAATAATATTTCCTTCTCTCTCTCTCTCTCTCTCTCTCTCTCTCTCTCTCTCTCTCTCTCTCTCTCTCTCTCTCTCTCTCTCTCATTCTACAATAGTAATGACATATTAGTTCTACATTTGGACAATATCTTCAGTAAGCGTGTCATGATAAATAAGTACCTGTCATGAAATATCTACCTCTCGCATGCGAACTGTAACCATCTAACCATAACCCTATCCCTAACCATGGAAAGAACCAAGAAATAGAGCAGGAGGGTGTAAAACTACATATTTGCCGAGAAATCGATGTACAAAGCCATGCACTTAGTTTCGTAAAATTCACAATGGCGGACAAACAAACGATTCTGATTGGCTACGCTATGACTACTTCCGGCTAGGACTACTTATCTCATAGAGGTAAAAATATTCTGTCACAAGCGCATTCATTTTAATCGAACAATAACTACTGAATGTACATTAAAAGCTACTCCCAATCCCAGTTATAACAATGAACACCCCCTCCCCCTCCTCCAAAAAGAAACCCGAAAAACAAATCAAAATTTAGACAAAACCGTACATCGTTTGGGTTTTTTAGAGGTCAGTACATAGAGAGACGGGGGGTGGGGAGGGAGAGAGAGAGAGAGAGAGAGAGAGAGAGAGAGAGAGAGAGAGAGAGAGAGAGAGAGAGAGAGAGAGAGAGGGAGGAGAGAGAGAGAGAGAGAGAGAGAGAGAGAGAGAGAGAGTATACACATTTACGTATGAATAAAATACAGTACAAATATCATAGCAAGTTCATGTCCGTTTATTGATAAGAAAAAGTGTGTGTGTGTGTGTGTGTGTGTGTGTGTGTGTGTGTGTGTGTGTGTGTGTGTGTGTGGTGTGTGTGTGTGTGTGTGTGTGTGTGTGTGTGTGTGTGTGTGTGTGTGTGTGTGTGTGTGTGTGTGTGTGTGTGTGTGTGTGTGTGTCGTGTGTGTGTGTCGTGTGTGTGTGTCGTGTGTGTGTGTGTGTGTGTGTGTGTGTGTGCGTGCGTGTGCGTGTGCGTGCGTGTGCGTGTGTGTGTGTGTGTGCAGATCAAAATCTTTTCGAACATATTTGCTCATCTTCTTAGCATAAGAATGTGTAGAAATAAACTTAAAAAGACATTGTTTTATTGTTGTTCCATTCACAGTTCTCTTGGTGATTAGTCATGTTTGTTGTTCCACCGATCGCACTGCCACGCGGCAAGCACAAAGCAATACTTTCTACAATCACTCCATCACTCTTCCGATTTTTTCCAGGGGAAAATACCTCCAAGTGTTCGTTACTGTAGTGTAGGCCTAATCATTGGCCATACTTGCTCCTTACAACTAGAAACAGCTACTCTTGGTTTACAAACACCCAATCTGCGCTGAGATTCAGTGTTGTTCTTCGAAAAAAATGCGTTATTCTAAGAGAAACTTACTTTTAGTTTGCAGTTAAAAAAACCGGTTCACAGCAACTCGAACCGGTTTTTCGAACCGCGGAATTTCAGGACCGGTTTTTCGGTTCAAAGCGGTTTTTTTCCCCACCTCTACTTAAACTTAGTTTAAATGCTTTTAAAACAAAATTTTGTAAAGACGTTAAGTGTATATGTGGAAATCAAATATCTATAAATTATTTGCTCCTATTTTGTCCTATAATCAAAGAACAAATCAACAAAACTGTTAGTGAAGTGCTGAACCATCAAACGCCATTAACCATTGAACAAATCTTAAACAACTTTAATCTCCTTTAAAAAAAAATCTGAAATCCTGCACATAAGTCCTGTTGGTATTTTTCTTTGAGTTACTAATTAATTGTTGGTTTAAATTGTGTTATTATCATTTTGTTGTTAGCCATTTAGAAATTAAGACACTTGTTTAACTCTTCATGTTACATACCGGTAAGTCAGTTTGAAATTTTACTGTATGCCACCCCCCACCCCCATCTTTTTACATGCACTCAGATTTGTACGAATAGATGTGTAGGGAAGACACACATAAATAACAGTACCTTTCACGCACTCACACACACTCTCACCTCAATAGCTATCTGCTGTAGGCTTAATTAATTTCACACATTCTTTTGTTCTTTTCTTTTTGGGGGTCTAATATCACTTGCGGCTGAACAGACGTAAAACTAAAGAACGAACATAGACTGTAAGACACATAGAGACGAGGACACATAGAGACGGGGACACATAGAGACGGGGACACAGACACGGGGACACATAGAGACGGGGACACATAGAGACGGGGACACATAGAGACGGGGACACAGACACGGGGACACATAGAGACGAGGACACACAGACACGGGGGCACATAGAGACGGGGACACATAGAGACGAGGACACATAGACACGGGGACACAGACACGGGGACACATAGAGACGAGGACACACAGGGACGGGGACACACAGACACGAAGAGACATAGATACGGGGACACATAGATACGGGGACACAGACACGGGGACACATAGAGACGAGGACACACAGGGACGGGGACACACAGGGACGGGGACACACAGACACGAAGAGACATAGATACGGGGACACATAGATACGGGGACACAGACACGGGGACACATAGAGACGAGGACACACAGGGACGGGGACACACAGGGACGGGGACACACAGGGACGGGGACACACAGACACGAAGAGACATAGATACGGCGACACATAGATACGGGGACACATAGATACGGGGACACAGACACGGGGACACATAGAGACGAGGACACACAGGGACGGGGACACACAGACACGAAGAGACATAGATACGGGGACACATAGACACATGAAGACGGGGACACAGACACGGGGACACATAGTGGCCGATTATTCTGCAATCAGGGGTCACGCGACCCACGACTTTTTAGAACAATCTAAAGCTCCGCATTATGCAATGCAAGACAAGTTAACTTGCTTCAACTATCGCCTCAAGTTGAACACAAGTCTCGTCACACGAGATATAAAAAATATATATTAATATTTCCCATGATCCTTCAAATAGTTTGTGGCTTGCTACCTCGATCACAGCCACAAAACGTTTTTGGCAAACGTCGGCGTAAGAGGTGTTTCTTAGTACCTTTTTTGCCGATTTGCGCTCACGCTACGTAATGTTAGCCCTTGTGAAATGGCCCCCTGGTGTTTCTCGAGCAAGAGCAACTTCATGCCTTCGAACATTTAGATGGAAAAGGAAATGATCATACTTGTTTCTTTTGATAGACTTGTGAACCTATGCTGGGCTCAGTTATCAGGACAATGCAGCCATCAACATCGTCGTCATCATCATCATCATCATCATCAGATCAGACCAGATGGCGCCCTGTCTGTTGACAAGACATAACAATTAACACTCCGCTTATCTCCCCTGCCCTATATTTCATGGACGCGCACGGAACAGATGCACGCGCGCGCAGGCGCACACACTCATACAGAGAGAGAGAGAGAGAGAGAGAGAGAGAGGGGAGAGAGAGAGAGAGGAGAGAGAGAGAGAGAGAGAGAGAGAGAGAGAGAGAGAGAGAGAGAGAAACTTGAAAACTTGAAAGACTTTAAACTTTAATTTTCAAGGATAAAGATTTTAGGCACGCCTAGTCTTTTGTAATCTGTCCTTGAGAAAAGAGAGAGAGAGAGAGAGAGAGAGAGGAGAGAGAGAGAGAGAGAGAGAGGAGAGAGAGGAGAGAGAGAGAGAGAGAGAGAGGGGGGGGGAGAGAGAGAGAGAGAGAGAGAGAGAGAGAGAGAGAGAGAGAGAGAGAGAGAGAGAGAGAGAGGAGAGAGAGCAATGTTGCAAGTTTGAGTTTTTGTACACCCTTGTTGTGATTGCTAGCAGCACAAGTGAAAACGTACACCTCCCTAATAGCAGAGAGTGTGTAAAGAAGGAATACATTTCCTACCTCCGTTGTTACTATGTAATGTGTGTTGCCTTTGAAATGCAATGCATGAACGACACTTGTCGTCTCATGTGACACAGCCTGACACTATGGACAAAAAATGATGAAGGTATGAAGGGAATGGGGGGGGGGGGGGGGGGGGGGGGGGGCAAAAACGTCTAAATAATAGTATATTAGCATAGTATGTCGATGGGGGTGGAGGTGTCGCATGAAAATAGGTAGCTCGTAAAAATAAAAAGCTCGCTACCTATGACAGTGTATATTTACGACATTGAACATGAACCACAAATTTCACTTTTTTCTAGGGTTAGGGATAGGGTTAGGGTTAGGGTTAGAGTTAGTTAAATGGTTAAAGTACAGAAAAAGTGAAATTTGTGGTTGTCGCAAATACAGACTCTCATAGTAGCGAGCTTTTTATTTTTACGAGCTACCTTTTTTCATGCGACAGGGGGTACAGGGGGGGGGGGGGGGGGGGGGGGGGGGGGGGGGGGGGGTGGGGGTGTGTGGGGTGTTGTTGGGTGGTTGGGGTTTTGGGTGGGTGTGGGTGTGTGTGGTGGGGGTATCAAGGGGGTAAAGGTTTTACAGCGTCCGGATTGGCACATATTTTGTGGTAACAGGAAACCTGTTCCGGGTTCGTTTCTTTTACAAGAAGAAGAAGAAGAGAAAGAAGAAGGGAGATTTACTGCTTCCTACCACTGTGTACCAAAAACATAAATGTCGCACTCTCGGATGCAGGAAGTTGGTGTAAGGCGAGAAGCTAGGGAGAAATGCAGCAAGCCATATAAACGCACATCCAGTGAATCTAGAAACACTTAGTGACACGCAAGATACGAGCTTGCATTGTCCATTTCAATGCATGTTAATAAGATACCATATTATTTCACTGTGTACCCCCTGCCTACCCCCCCCCCCCTCCCCCACACATTCCTTCTCTAACAGACCATTATAACATTTTGCCTTTTAAAACTTGAGCGCGCACATAGTAATAAAATTATGCTCTCTCACTCTCACTCTCTCTTTCTCTCTCTCTCTCTCTCTCTCTCTCTTATTTGGCATTCGTCATTAAACATTTGAGTCATTGAGTCTCTCTCTCTCTCTCTCTCTCTCTCTCTCTCTCTCTCTCTCTCTCTCTCTCTCTCTCTCTCTCTCTCTCTCTCTCTCTGTAGGGCTCCCTCCCTCCCTCCCTCCCTCCCTCCCTCCCTCGTCCCTTTTGCACTATGGATGCGTTTTTAGCCATGTATTATTTAGTGTGCGTGTGCGTGCGTGCGCACTCACGCCTCTGTGTGTGTGTGTGTGTGTGTGTGTGTGTGTGTGTGTGTGTGTGTGTGTGTGTGTGTGTGTGTGTGTGTGTGTGTGTGTGTGTCTTTCCATTTTTTTCTTCATTGTTTTCTATTTATGCATTTTCAATATTGATGGCGTGTTTTAAGATCATATTTTATTAGTTTTAGTTCGCTTTAATTTTGTATGTTTTATTTGTTTGCGCTGGAAGAAAGTATGAAAAATGGCTACTCTATGTCAATACTTTTACCGTTGTAAAATAAAGGTTAATTATCACTAGCGCAACCCCGAGTAACGGCAACGCCTAGTAACGGTAACGCCAAGTACTGGTAACGCTGAGTACAGCAAATTTGAAGCGATTCAGTTAAGAAATGGCGGAGTTATAAGGCCCCGTTTCCCGTTGGCGCTGCTCTGAGAGTGACGGGCTCTCCCTAGTAACGGTAACGCCTAGTAACGGTAACACTAAGTACTCGTAACGCTGAGTAGAGCAAATTTGAAGCGCTTCGGTTAAGAAAAGGCGGAGTTATAATGACCCGTTTCCCATTGGCGCTGCTCTGAGAGTGATGCGCTCTCCCTAGTAACGGAAACGCCTAGTAACGGTAACGCCAAGTACTGGTAACGCTGAGTACAGCAAATTTGAAGCGATTCCGTTAAGAAACGGCGGAGTTATAAAGCCCCGTTTCCCGTTGGCGCTGCTCTGAGAGTGACACTCTCCCCCCGATTCTCAAATTTGCTGCCAGGCTTTGCGCCAGCCACAGCAAGCCTGACAGCAAATTTGAAGCGATTCGGTGAAGAAACGGCAGAGTTATTTGTGAAAAGGTGAAGCGGCGGATATCGCGCGCATTTATGAATCGATTCGCTTCCAGTTTGGCACACAGATAGTCACCGTTCCCGGTCATCTACATTCCAAATTCGAAGGCAATCCATCCACACATACTGGAGATACGGGCGCCGAGAGGCCGGTGGATACGCGTTTCGCGTATTTGCCAAACCGCGCAAATGACACGGCCGTCTCGGTTGCCGTTGGCCCGTTAGGGCTCATAGCAAATTGGAAGCGATTCGGTCGAAAAACGGCGGAGTTATAAGGCCCGTTTTGTGCTTCAGACAGACACACAGACAGACACACACACACACACACTTGCCTTTTTATGATATGATTATCATTATGTCTCTCTCTCTCTCTGTGTGTGCGCGGTGTGTGTATGTGTGTATGTGTGTATGTGTGTGTTTATGTGTATGAATGTGTGTGTGCGAGCGCGCGCTCGCGCGAGTGTGTGTGTGTGTGTGTGTGTGTGAGTGAGTGAGTGAGTGAGAGTTTGTATGTGTGAAGGTGAGGATATGCGTACACGTGTATTTGCAAGTGTGATTGTTTATGCGTGCATGTAAGAATGTTGTGCATAAGCATGTATGTAAGTATGTACGCAAATCTGTATGTATTTTATGTTAGTATGTATGTTTTGAAGTAGCATTTATTAATTTATTCGTTTGATTATTTGTCATGTTATTCTTGCCATGTCATGATAGGGGTTGTGGGCCTAATTCATTAAAACATTTCGGAGCTCTCTCTCTCTCTCTCTCTCTAGAACCAGCCTAGAAAATAAAACCACCAAAATGTGAGCTTCTGAATAGGGAGTTGCAATGTCAACTCTCTTGTCAAGGACAAATCTCTCTCTCTCTCTCTCTCTCTCTCTCTCTCTCTCTCTCTCTCTCTCTCTCTCTCTCGTGTGTGTGTGTGTGTGTGTGTGTGTGTGTGTGTGTGTGTGTGTGTGTGTGTGTGTGTGTGTGTGTGTGTGCGTGCGTGTGTGCGCGTGCGTGCGCGCATGTGTGTGTACGCGCGCAAGTGGCTTCTGTGCGTACGCTGTTATGCGTATTACATGCGCGTGCACGAGAAACACTATGTTGTCTCCTTGAAAGCATCTTTCGTCCTTCGCCCTCTATCCCCCCTCCCCCTCCCTCCCCAAATCATACTGTGTTGTGACAGGCCTATGCCGCCATCATGTCCTCAAGGTCGTGTCCTTGCCCCGAGTCACGCCAGCGTTTGGATTTCACGCCCTCCGACACAGACCCAGAAATCGGGTACGACCAAACCTGACTTGCATACGTTACAGTGTATCGTCAGAGGTAACGCGTTCACCTCAATAACCAAAACAAAAAAACCACACACAAAAAACCAACAAAATTGGGATCGTTTTGGCCGCAGCGGAGTTTTTCCCGCTCACTTTCTACAAGACATTGTCGGAACGCCAAGTCTTTCGGATGAGACGACAAAAAACGAGGTTCCGTGTGCCCATGCACTTCGCGCACGTTAAGAACCCAGCGCCAACTAAAAAGTTGTAATTTGGTCGAGATTTACCTCCTCCCCCTTCCCCATCAGTCACACAAAAACTGCATAAAAAAGTGGGGAGGGGGGGGGGGGGGGGACGACCAGCGCTAGCTGCGACGCTCTCTCTACAAGTGGGAGCAACCCGAATTTCACAGAGACGAATTTAAAACTAATAATATACCAATATTTTCCAGCGACGTTCAGAGACCCAGGTCATACATAGTCCTATAAGAACACCCCCCCCCCCCCCCCCCCCCCCCCCCCACCCCTGTCAGGACAAATGTCTTACTGATTTCAGCATGAGCTCGTGTTGTCCTATTGATATCGTTACAGGACAGTTTGTCCTATCGCTTTTCTGACCTCGACGTATCGCCGCTTTTTTCGTTCTTTTTTTCACAGCTTGTACAGTGATGATGATGATGATGACGACTAGGAGGAGTATGGCGAAGACGATGTTGAGAGAGAGAGAGAGAGAGAGAGAGAGAGAGAGAGAGAGAGAGAGAGAGAGAGAGAGAGAGAGAGAGAGAGAGAGAGAGAGAGAGAGAGAGAGAGAGAGAGAGAGAGAGAGAGAGAGAGGAAACGCACAGGCACACACAAACTCGGTCACACAAAACAAGACACATTAGGTGGGGGGTTTTCTTTACCATTAAACCACATCCAAAAAAAGGCGCCCAAAAACTTCTGTCCCCATGTTTCCCTTCCCCCCACCCCCTCTCTACCCTACCATCACTTACTATATTTTTTTCCGGACCCATGTCATTTCCAAACTTAAATCCCACGCACGGGTTTGGGCGGGGGGGGGGGGGGGGGGGGGAGAGGTTAGGGAGGGAGGGGGCGGGGCAGACAGAGAAGAAAAGAAGGGCTGGGGGGGGGGGGGGGGGGGGGGGGGGGGGGGGGGGATGATAAAGACACGCGAAGACCTACTACCAGTCAAAAAACAGGATGATGCAACAGTTTGCACAACAACAAAAAAGTCAGGGTTGCGCGGGGTTGAAAAGTGACGCAATATAAGTCGACCAACCCCTTTAGGTTAAGAATAAAACTGGGAAGTTATACTTGTCTACAAGTCGGCGACCCTACATGGGGACTTCTTTTTCTGCGTTCCCGGGCCATATGGCCATAATGTTTAAGGTCACATGTGTCCAGTTTTCAGTTTTCAAGTTTAACCTTTACCACACTTACTGGGTCGCCCACGACCCATAGACACAAAAAAACGTAATCTCTAAAACTATTATTTGAAGCAAGCGTCATGAAATTTCATGACTTTGTCAAAATTGTTAATGGCTTTAAGGGTGTCAAATTCCCTTAACCTTTACCACTCTTCCTCGGTCGCCCACGACCCATAGACACACAAAAAGTGTTATATCTCTAAAACACTAGCCAGTTCTTCTTCTTCGGACAGGTTCCTATCAATTATGAACGCAGATGTTTCATGCTGCCGTGCGGAGCACGGGTTTATCTAGTGTACTATATTTATCATATTTTTGTCAAATATGTGTACAAAATATGGTGAAATCTTATGGGCAAACAGGTCTGAACTACCCCTCGAAATACCCCCGCCCGCCCTCTCTCTCTCTCTCTCTCTCTCTCTCTCTCTCTCTCTCTCCCACCCTCTCTCTCCCACCCTCTCTCTCTCCCACCCTCTCTCTCTCTCCAACCCTCTCCCTCTCTCTGTGTGTGAAGATGTCACCGACAGACAGGTGGAAATCCACACATCCGTCACCTGTCAGCGCGTGAGTGACTGTGTCCCTTGACCCGTCTGTGACCCCAGCAGTGGGCATATAATTATCATTATTATTATTTTGTTTCTACAGTACCGTCACTGTGTCGTCTGTCTTTTTTGCGACGTGTCATTATTCCCACATACCGCTAGCTAGTTCCGCACAGCGTTGTTTTTGCGTGTGTGCATTGCCCATGTATGTTTTGTTGTTATTATTTAACACGTAGTTATACTACACTGGATGGGCTTGTGTGTGAACAATATGCTTTCTGCTCGTATCATAGGGAGGCTGTTAACGACAAGAGAGAGAGAGAGAGAGAGAGAGAGAGAGAGAGAGAGAGAGAGAGAGAGAGAGAGAGAGAGAGAGAGAGAGAGAGAGAGAGAGAGAGAGAGAGAGAGAGAGAGAGAGAGAGAGAGAGAGAGAGAGAGAGAGAGAGAGAGAGGGAGAGAGAGAGAGAGAGAGAGAGAGAGAGAGAGAGAGAGAGAGAGAGAGAGAGAGAGAGAGAGAGAGAGAGAGAGAATACTTTAATATCTCCCAAAGAGAAATTCAGGTTAGGTGCAACAACATGACAGAGATACAACATAACTGAAAGAACATTAATCAAACGTGTGAAACGAAATTATACCAACCAAATAATTATCATTAAAATTCATTACATCAACTTAGAAATGTGCACATTTAAAACAGAGAGAGAGAGAGAGAGAGAGAGACAGAGAGAGAGAGAGAGAGAGAGAGAGAGAGAGAGAGAGAGAGAGAGAGAGAGAGAGAGAGAGAGAGAGAGAGAGAGAGAGAGAGAGAGAGAGAGAGAGAGAGTGTGACAATGTATCACGCACAACCCCACTTTCTTTAGACACCCCCTCTCTAAACACACCCCCCCCCCCCCCCCCCCCCCCCCCCCCCCCCCCCCCCCCCCCCCCCCACTTCCTTTTCATTTTAATCGGGCCGCCACTTTAAGTACAATTCAACATCAAACAGATCGCCTATTCCGAAGCGATGTCTGTTTGATCACGGGTTTTTCCTCGGATGACACCCACATTGGCGGTCTCCCTTTGTTCCCCGTATCTCCTTTCCCGATCACGAGAGAGAGGAGAGTGACACGTGCCAGTGATGTAACCGGCTCGTGATCGTTCTGTACTAGTATGCATAATATTATAACATCATCTTGTGACTTGTCGACTGCTATGAACCAATGACAGGCTCTCGGGTGTTTGAAATTGGAGGGGAAAATTTGAGTAGTGAGGAAAGTTAGCCTACACATACTCTCTCACAATACCTCCCAAAACCTGGCGAAGCAACATTGCAGACTCAACCTCTCTCCCAGCCAGTCCTAAAAGCCCAACTAGTGAGTATTATTAATGGCTGGTGATTGAGATTTGTTTTTTGTTAATCCTATTTTTGATCTAGATCCTATGTTCAATGATGAATAAGGAGTAGATTATGTTATTAGAAAAGAAGTGGTAAACATTCTGTTCTAATTATGAGAGACTGATTATTTGAGAGTGTGTGTTTTTGACTTTAACTCTTTTGGTACCAGAACCGGATTGTATGCCTACTAACCCTTTTGTATATTTTTAGTAGGAAGCCTGTGGGTTGCAATCTTGCACTTTATGATAACATTCCTTTCCAGGTGTTGGATGGAGAGTGATGTTGGCTTGATCATAGACTTTGATCTAGCCGGGTACTGACTAATACCAGTTGATTCCTGTACACCTTTTATGTTTTACTGATCCCAGTTTGTTAACTGAAATTCAGTTTATTTGGGCCGCCACTTTTGTACAATTCAGCCTTCAAACCGGTTGGGATTCCTAATTCCCTGCCTGTTTGAAGCACGGGTCTCTTCCCATCGAGATGACATCCACCTTCTCCTGTGGCGGTCAGCAGGGCATCGTGGTCAGGATCTCCTTTCCCGACTCACGAGCAAAGACGGGAACGCCGCCAAGACGCCGTGCACCCAGAATCCGCGAGTAGACCACGCCTGAACCGTGCCATACTACGATGCCGTAATATTAACGACTGGGAGCTACTCTGACCTGACGAGCAAGCCGAGTCAACCCAGCACTCACCGATCTCTACGGAGGAACTTGACATTGGAAGTCCAAAGGACCGAGCCAATCATTTGAACTTTCCTCCGGACAATGAAGATAATTAGTGACCCTTCCCGCTTGGGGCTAACCTTCTAGAAAGACAAAAGTCTTGTAAATCCTTTCGGATTTCATTGTTTTTCATTCATATTTTGTTTTGGCGCCATTGAGCTGCTTTATTATTATTGTTGCATAATCTTATGCAGATTTTGTGAGTAAATAAAATACAAGTGTCAAATAATTCTGAACCCTTTGGTCAGACAGATGAGAGTGGAAGTCTTGTAATTTCATGTAAAACCCTACTTCTCTCTGTCTGCCATTTAGAGCAAATCAACCACTTGTATTTCTTACAATCATACGAGCCAGAACCCGGGCACAAATATAAATTTATTAGATGAAAAGGGGCCGGGAAAGTTGCTCACCTCCCATACCCTAGAGAAGTGGGCTAAAGGCAAATTTTCTACTTGAAAATTGAACACACTAAAAGTCTTCCCTAGAGACTTAGTCTTTTAACCCATTCCCTCGTCACAGAGAGGGATTCGGAGAGAGAGAGAGAGAGAGAGAGAGAGAGAGAGAGAGAGAGAGAGAGAGAGAGAGAGAGAGAGAGAGAGAGAGAGAGAGAGAGAGAGAGAGAGAGAGAGAGAGAGAGAGAGAGAGAGAGAGAGAGAGAGAGAGAGAGAGTGTTCAGCTGAAACGAGAGCGCAGAACAAAGATTGTAATTTACTGCAGGGAAATGCATAATTCATGTTTATGCCGCACAGTGTTATCTTTCAATTATGCTTCTTCTTCCCATTATTTGCAATGTAAAAAATAATGTTAAAAAGCTTTCTGTTTTATGCATGGTCGCATTCTTCTGATCTCTCCCTCCCTCCCCATCTCTCTGTCTCTCTGACTGTCTGTCTGTCTGTCTGTCTGTCTCTCTCTCTCTCTCTCTCTCTCTCTCTCTCTCTCTCTCTCTCTCTCTCGCTTACACAGAGAGAGAGAGAGAGAGAGAGAGAGAGAGAGAGAGAGAGAGAGAGAGAGAGAGAGAGAGAGAGAGAGAAAGAGGAGATGAGAGAGAGAGAGAGACACGCACGCACGCACAGAGACACACACACACACATACAGGCACAGAGAGAGAGGGAGAGAGAGACAGACAGACACAGACACACAATCAATCAATCATGATGTCTGGGTGTCACCGCCTAAACTGCCACATTTTTCAAGTTTCCAAAACAAAACTCACAAAGTTCATGCGCACTCTTATCTGAGACACACACGCCCACACACATAAACAATGATATGTTAGAGAGAGAGAGAGAGAGAGAGAGAGAGAGAGAGAGAGAGAGAGAGAGAGAGAGAGAGAGAGAGAGAGAGAGAGAGAGAGAGAGAGAGAGAGAGAGAGAGAGAGACAGAGAAACAGAAACATGCTGACAGTCAAGACAGATAGAGACAGGCACAACAGAGAGAGAGAGAGAGAGAGAGAGAGAGAGAGAGAGAGAGAGAGAGAGAGAGAGAGAGAGAGAGAGACAGCGAGAGAGAGAGAGACAGACAGACAGACAGAGAGAGAGAGAGAGAGAGAGAGAGAGAGAGAGAGAGAGAGAGAGAGAGAGAGAGAGACAGAGAGAGACAGAGAGACAGACAGACAGACAATAGCCCAACAACATCCATCCTGTAGCTATCTCAGTGGGAGGAACAATGTTGTCCAATGCTCTCAACAAAGGTGAACGGCCTTTTATGGAGTCCTGACAGAGATGTCGGATTCCGAATTGACCAGTATTAATGTCGTGAGACCAGTGGTCAAGTGACAGAGATAGGGACACTGTTACCATGAGGATAATGTCCATGGATTTAGTGGCCTTTGAGCAGGCAGCTGAAACAAAAGAGGTTGCCAAAGCCAAAGACAACATGACTTTATTACTCAACAAGAGAAATCACACTTTGGTCTCCGACACTCTCGCGATACAACAAGGGCAACGGAAAACAAAATATCCATGCATTTGAACAAAACAAAAGGAACAAAAAACAAGGTACACAAGGAAATAATAAAAACAAAGTTCATTTTACCAGCAAACAAAAACCTTCTTCATACTCAACGAATGAACCCCCCCCCCCCCCACCCCCTTTCCCATCCTCTTCTCATCCCCAACCATTCTTCCCCATGCTCTTCAATCCGCCCCCTCCCACATTGCGTACAAAGTATGAACAAAATGAGGTAACACACAGAGCCAGTATACTTTTGAGTCTTCCCCATTCCTCACATGTGTGCGTGCGTGTGCGTGCGTGTGCGCGTGCGCAAGTGTGTGTGTGTGTGTGTGTGAATGTGTGCGAGCGTGCGCGCGCGTGTATGTGTGCGCGCTTACGCACGCGCAGAAACAGTATGCTCAACACAAGAGGCCAGTCACCTTCTATGCCCATTTGCAGCGGATAAAAGACAGGTGGACACTAACAGGGTCAATGTCCCTTGTGTCCCCAATT
>CM065691.1:5004519-5022019 GCA_017654935.2 Phymorhynchus buccinoides | reverse complement strand
GCCTTTTTTTTCACGAAACACTTTCAAAAACATTTTCTCCAGCCGAAGTCGGACTTGCTGGGCCTAACTATTTCTTACTTAGGCGCATAACGGCAGCATGACGCATCTGCGCTCATAATTGACAGGAAACTGACTGAGCGACCGAAGAAGAAGAAGTACGAACGAACTAGGGACATTAGTTTGGTGTATTTGGTATATTCTAGTCACAGACACTTACATATGTAACATTCGGGCTGCTCTCACATGGAGAGCGCATTTCTGCAAGAGCAGTGCCATCCTCACCCCCCCCCCTCACCCCTTTTATTTTAGGTGAGGATGGGGGTGGGGAGACTTGGGAAATCTAGCCGTCAATTTGGTCATACCAGGCAGCGGGATTTCTCCCTGCTTTTATAGACTTTTAACTGTCATGTGATTTTTACGCGCGTAAAGCGCACGGGTCAGACTAGCTTGAAGTCCCCATCCGAAGGACCCGACGTTCCGTTCGATGTTCCCGTCTAACTAGAAAGAAAGGGCGAGGCTGGGGTTCGAACGGGGGATCACTCACGCATTGAAATTGGCAGGCGAACGTCTTAACCAGTCTGCCGCTTTCCTTCCTTAACCCTTTCACCGCCAATGTCACATTTTTGCACCACAATGATTTATCACCCATGTCATTAACACTCTTGAAATCAGGGTCCATTATTCAATGATATGGTGTTCCTAAATTTGGGCAGTAAAGATTGACCCTATTCGGAATGTGTCACAGAGAAATCCCACAATATTGCAGACGAAATCTTTTCTGTAGCCAAGTAAGTTTAATTTAAAAATTTGGCTCAAAGATGGCTGGCGGTGAAAGGGTTAATAAACATAATACAGAGGATTATGCGCGATAAAAGGTAGTCGGGGCAGAGGGGGGGGGGGGGGGGTATAATAATTGCAAATGACATTACATATTACATATTATAGCAATGAGATTCTGACGTACGACAAGAAGAAACAAGAAGATAACAATGAGATGGCGGTCGGTTGACCCTGAGATAATGCATGGTTCTGCGTATTATGAGAAGTCGAATTTATATGATTGTGTGTGTACCATAAGCATCACCATCTACGCACACAGGTGGTAAAAAAAACCCTCGTATCTCGATTTTTGGGGGTTTTGAGATAGATAAGCCTACATAGACAGCTTTCTAATTTTTCCCGCCACATTCCACCAAAAGCTCGTATCTCTAATGACTTTCTATCTGGGGTAAATGAGGTTGTGAAAATAGAAGAAAAACTCGTAAGTCCCAAATTCAGATCTAGTTAAGGACAACAAACTTGTAGCCTATCTTCGTTTTTTTCAAGTCTAAAAAAAAATTCAAGTAATTTTAACAAAATGCAGGACTAAACTCGCAGTGTCTTGAACAACATAATTATTCATCATAGTTAATCAATCGTGGTCAACGCGGTTAATTTTTTTAAAAGTTTTTTTCATTTTTCTCAAAAATACCAAAATTGAGATACGAGGTTTTTGAATGTATTTTGAACGCACAGACCTCTGCATTGTGCGCGCGTATGCAGTAATTACGCCTGAGTGCGTGTGACGTAAGTGTCCCGCGCGACCCACTTTCTCCGTTTCTTATCTACACCCCCCCCCCCCCTCCCCCCCCCCCCCCCCCCCCCCCTCTCTCCTTTTCATTTCTCGACCAGCCGCCACTTTAATTGCCCGGCCGCTTCAAACAGAAACCGATTAAGGCATTTGTCTCTTTGAAGCACGATCTATCTCCCCATCACGAGATAGTGATATCAACAGTCGGCTCCCTTTGGAGACAACTCGTCCTTTCCAATCACGAGAAGGATTTGAATGTTGGCACGTGATAAGGATGTAACTGGCGCGTGATTGTTCGGTACTAGTATGCATAAAATTATAGCATCATCTTGTGACGTGTCGACTGCTATAAACCAATGACAGGCTTTCATTGTTTGAAAGTGAAGGCTATAATTGGAGTAGTGAGAAAAAGTTTTCACACAAGACGCTGAAACGTAGCTAGAGCAACACTCACAACCAGTCATAATAAGCCCACTAGTAAGTATTATTGATGGCTGGTGATTGAGATCTGGTTTGTTTGACCCTAGTTTTGATCTAGATCCTATGTTCAATGATGAATAAGGAGTAGATAGATATGTTATTGAAAAGAAGTGGTAAACATTCTGTTCTATTTATGTGCACTGATTATTTGTGTGTGTGTGTTTTTGACTTGAACACTTTTGGTACCAGAACCGGAGTTTATGCCTACTAACCCTTTTGTCTATTTTTAGTAGGAAACCTATGGGTCGCAATCTTGCACTTTATGATACCATTCCTTTCCAGGTGTTGGATGGAGAGTGATGTTGGCTTGATCACCTTTTATGTTTTACTGATCTCAGTTTGTTAACTGAAATTCAGATTATGTGTTCTTAGTGCTATTGTACAAGGGAAGCCTTCTAGCCGGTTGGGAGTCACTAATTCCCTGCCGACTGAAGCCCCTTGTCTCTAAGCCATAGAGAACTACATCCACCTTCTCCTGTGATTATCAGCAGGGCATCGTGGGCAGGAAGATTACCCCTGACTCACAAGCACCAAGACGGGAAAGACGCCCCACACCCAGAATCCGCGAGGAGACCACGCCTGACCCGTGTCATCCCGCGAAGCCGTAACCGGAACGACTGGGAGCTACTCTCACCTGACGAGCAAGCCCAGACAACCCAGCACTCGCCGATCACTACGGAGGAACTTGACAAGAGCTAAGTTTACCAAACCGCGCCAATCACTTGAACTTTCCTCCGGACAATGAAGATTAGTGACCCTTCTCGCTTGGGGCTACCCTTCTAGAAAGACAAAAGTCTTGTAAATCCTTTCGGATTTCATTGTTTTTCATTCATATTTTGTTTTGGCGCCATTGAGCTGCTTTATTATTATTGTTGCATAATCTTATGCAGATTTTGTGAGTAAATAAAATACAAGTGTCAGATAATCCTGAACCCTTTGGTCAGACTGATGAGAGTGGGAGTCTTGTAATTTCATGTAAAACCCTACTTCTCTCTGTCTGCCATTAAGAGCAAATCAACCACTTGTATTTCTTACAATCATACGAGCCAGAACCCGGGCACAAATATAAATTTATTAGATGAAAAGGGGCCGGGAAAGTTGCTCATCTCCCATACCCTAGAGAAGTGGGCTAAAGGCAAATTTTCTACTTGAAAATTTAACACACTAAAAGTCTCCCCTAGGGACTTAGCCTTTTAACCCATTACCTCGTCACAGTGCGTGTGTTTGTTTGAATGTGTGTGTGTGTGTGTGCGTGTGCGTGCGTGCGCGCGTCAGTGTGAGCGTGTGTGCATGTGTGCGCGCGTGCGCACGTTCGTTCGTGCGGCATGCACATGCGTGCAAGTTTGTATGTGTCTGTGCGCGCGCTTGCTTTCCCGCGTCTTTTAAATGCTGTAGTTGACCAGCGATAGTGTTCTTCAGACATAACAGTAACAGTGTAAGTCTACCAGATTAAAAAGGGCATTTCGCATCAGCAGTAGTCCTTTACCTTTCCCCAAATGGTGTCTTCTTCGGGGTTTTCAAATGTCACGGGGTGGTTTTCATGTCTGCTGACTATTATATTTCACAGACAAATGGAGGACCAAGGAGGATCGATCTTTTTGTCGTCAGCAGAATGATGACGTCAGCACACAATGATGTCAGCCAAGCGGTTAGGGTATGATTGTATTGTATTACATTGAACATTGATAATCTGTACGATTTATTCAGTTATTATTGCAACCGTGTTTTGTTTCATTAAGAATTATTGGACTTACCCTCGTCTCCCTTCTCCCCCACTTCCCCATTTCATTCCGTTCGTGTCGAGATAAATGACATCTCTCTCTCTCTCTCTCTCTCTCTCTCTCTCTCTCTCTCTCCCTCCTTCCCCCCCTCCCTCTCTCTCTCTCTCTCTCCCCCTCTCTCTCTCTCTCTCTCCCTCTCTCCTTTTGTTTCCAAACTATCTGCTGTCATCAAAGTGGGAAAAGGGCGACGAGAAGAGAATAGAACTTCAATCTGTTCTGTATATGGCAGTGGTCGACTTGAGAGAGATGATAAGTATGCCTACTATAATGTCCATGCCAGCGAGACATCTCATAAATGAAATGAATAAGAAACACCCGAAGGTGCTGATAGGACCCAGAGATGCACCAGTCACACCTGCCCTATTAACACGAGAGCAGCCCTGCTCCAGCCCTGGAAGTCCTTGTGTTACTGGGGAGCAGACACACACGGGATATTCCATTACGTATACAAAGGCACGTAGCTGCTCCCGACTTTGTGGCCATCGGATAAAGAAGAGGAGTCCTGGCAAAATGACCCCATGGGTGTACCAGCCCGTTTTTCATGACTGTAGAGCCCACCGACAAAAAAGACACCCACTCAGAAACCAGCACGACTACTCCAGTCAAATTCTTAGCACTTGGTAAACCAGAGAACTGAACTAACTCATGAGCTCACTTTACCGGTTAGACAACAAGGGTGCGGCATCAAGTCCTTCACCGCTAAAGTTACTCAAACACGACAAGGCAATCTACATATTTGAAGCAATTCTGTGCAAAAGCACAACATTCGATGGCTTAGAGTTCAAACGTAATATCTTCAGATGGTCCTTTTTTGTGTCCATGGACTATTTTGGAACTTGTTGCCCAAACTAATAACTTGTATTTAAAAAGACTGATAACAAAATATAACGTGCGAATTCTCCTATTTATATTTTATCAATCTTTTTCAAATGTAAGTTATTAGTTTTCGCAACAGTTCCAAAATAAGTCCATGGGCCATGTGAAGATAGTCCGCTCTCACTCTAAGGCATCCCACCATTTTTGGTAGACAGACAAACCAGGAACAAAAGGAACGCTAACACAAAGAACCGCAACAGCCTTCCTTTCCAAAGAGAGGCAATGGACTAACCAGTCCTATGTCCTGGAAATTGGAATAAAAAGGGGTAATTTAGAGCTAAAAATATGGATTAATTGATTGATTGAATGTTACTTCATATTAATACCAGAAAACTATGTTTGTTTGTGAGTGTGTGTGTGTGTGTGTGTGTGTGTGTGTGTGTGTGTGTGTGTGTGTGTGTGTGCGTGTGCGTGCGTGTGTGTGTGCGTGCGCACGGGGATAGCGACACACCTTTGCTGGCCAAAACAAAAAGGACAACTAGCATTAATTTATAGAGTGACTGAAACAAGTGATCCTGTGGATCACAGAGAAAGACAGAGAGAGACAGTGAGAAAGAGAAAGTGACAGAAAAATAAGAGAAAGAAAGCTAGCACTGGAGAAAATCCGTGCTGTAAGGGTCGACACAGGTGGACAATCCGTGTAGCGGAGACAATCCGTGCCGCCACAGATCCACTTATCCTCTCCCTTTCTCATTCCAGGACCAGGGTTCACTAGACTGGCGGGGAGGAGTCGAGTTCAATGGCTTTCCTTTCCAGCCGGGTTGCCGACAGCGAGCAATGAACTCTGGGACACTTCCAAAAGCGAGCAATGAACTCTGGGAATTGGCCCCCATCCGTAATAGAGGTTGACGTCATAATATGGACTCGGTCAATCACAATGGGAGGGGGAGGGGGGGTAAAAGGGCGGGGGGGGGGGGGGGGGGGGGGGGGGGTGTCCCATGGGTCTTACACATCCACGGGGGGTTGGAGTAGTTACGGAAGGAACTGTCTTACTCAGTTATCTCTCAACTCTTTGGCCCTGTGTGCGTATTAGACAGTCAAAACTAGGATTAGTATGTAAATTGGGCTAGACAGCTAATCTCTGCTTGTTGCTGCTTCAGTTATTTTGTATTGTGTGATCTTTTGTTATTGGACAATAACAATGTTTAAACCGAACAGCTAATCCTTTGGGAAGTTTAGTCTAATTTACATACTATTCCCCGTGTTGACTGTCTTGAATTCGCACTCATGACTACAAGGCCAGGAGTAATTCAGTAGAAAGAATGCACTGAAGCATTGCGTTAACAGCTTGAAACGTCCTCACGCATAGAAGGTCCATGGGGTGATCATTTCCTGGTGTAATGAGCGGCTTAGCTGGATGTTTTGACCGCCAGGTGGCATAACGCTCGACTGGGGCCAATCCTTTCTATATTCTTAGTTGGGGGTAAAGAGAGAGAGAGAGAGAGAGAGAGAGAGAGAGAGAGAGAGAGAGAGAGAGAGAGAGAGAGAGAGAGAGAGAGAGAGAGAGATGAGATGAGTCCCTCCCCCTCTCTCTCTTTCTCTACCCCCAACTAAAGATATCACGAGATAAGCCCCTATTGAGTTGATTGCCACCTGGCGGTCAAATTGGCGAGCTAGGTTGACCATTCTGGCTCTCTTCTCTAATAATACTACTGGTGTTCATATTTCATAGACATTATAAATGCGTGATTATAGACTTTAGTGAGCTTACATGAAATTGCAAGACTTGTTAAATCTTGATTTATTTATTTATTTATTCAGACATTTCTATAACGCTTAATCTGTCAGCTCTAAGCGATTCACCTCCTAAGTTCTGGACTCTTTTTGTTCATAATTTATGCGCATCATTTAGAATGATGGCTAGACAGAAGAAATGAGGGAAGGAACAATAGAATGGGAAGTTAGAGAGAGAAGGGTGGGTGGGCGGTTGAATGGGGGTAGACAGATACGGAAAAATGTACTGGTGTTAAGGGAGGGGGGGGGGGGGGGGGGGGGGAGAGAAAAAGAAAATATGGATGAAAGAAATGCAAGAAAAACGAATATTCAGCAAATCCATACAAGGAATTTTTTTTTTAATGAGAGAGAGAGAGAGAGAGAGAGAGAGAGAGAGAGAGAGAGAAGAGAGAGAGAGAGAGAGAGAGAGAGAGAGAGAGAGAGAGAGAGAGAGGGAGGAGGGGGGAGGAGACAGGCAGATAGAGACAAAGAGAAAGAAAGACATGCAGACAGAGAGAGAGAGAGAGAGAGAGAGAGAGAGAGAGAGAGAGAGAGAGACAAAAACAGAGAGGCTGATGTATGGACAGACACAGATTGACAGAGACACAGAGAGAGGCATAAACAGACAGACAGACGCACCAATAAATAGATACAGAGATATAATGACTTCAGACCCCCACCCCCTTTCTCCTTGCCCGGTTCCATCAGATCGATGCGGAGTACATGTGGTTTCTGCCAGGAGGGGGCTCAACCTATCTACTGATCCGGCAAGACCCCTCCTAATCCCTCGACGCACGTTTTCTTTCTCACTTGTTACTTTTGTTTTTCTACACCGCCTCTATGGTTTCGTTCTCGCCTGTTTGTCTATCGTTTTCATTTTTTGTCCGTCCGCGCTAACTTCTCGTGAACAGCTGCACATTTTGAAGGGTTGTTATATTACTTAAAGACACACTGACGCACCACGATTAAGTCCCTTGGGTTTTTTTCTGGGTAGAGGTGACCCACATACAAATGTCCTCAACATCAAATAGAGGCTGCTCTTTAAAATGGTGTTTCGTTTTCAATTTGGGGACATATGTACGGGAGTCAAACCTGGTCAAAACAAAATTTCCTACCAGGCATAAGAGGAAAAACGCGTGAAACCCGTCATTTTGACACGTGACCTGGTGGGTCTTTAAAGCTGACAGGTTCTTTGGAGTAACTATAACATTTCTGACTCTGACTTTCAACTTTCACCTTGTGTCAACTTGATCTCAGTTCACAAGGGTTTGGGGTTTTCCTTATCTATTCCGCCGCATACGCAGGAAGGTAGGCGGATATGCAGAGAAAGATTGAGAGATACACAGACATTATACGCACAGAGAAAGACATACAGAGACACAGAGAGAGAGAGAGAGAGAGAGAGAGAGAGAGAGAGAGAGAGAGAGAGAGAGAGAGAGAGAGAGAGAGAGAGAGAGAGAGACATTTTATTTATACAGGGTAATGAGATAAGCATAAATACTTGTTTACACTCAGCCCCGAGAAAGAGCGAGAGAGAGAGAGAGAGAGAGAGAGAGAGAGAGAGAGAGAGAGAGAGAGAGAGAGAGATTTTATTTATACAGGGTAATGAGATAAGCATAAATACTTGTTTACACTCAGCCCCGAGAAAGAGCGAGAGAGAGGAGAGAGAGAGAGAGAGAGAGAGAGAGAGAGAGAGAAGAGAGAAGAGAGAGAGAGAGAGAAGAGAGAGAGAAGAGAGAGAGAGAGAGAGAGAGAGAGAGAGAGAGAGAGAGAGAGAGAGAGAGAGAGAGAGAGAGAGAAGAGAGAGAGAGAGAGAGAGAGAGAGAGAGAGGAGAGAGAGAGAGAGAGAGAGAGAGAGAGAGGAGAGAGAGAGAGAGAGAGAGAGAGAGAGAGAGAGAGAGAGAGAGAGAGAGAGAGAGAGAGAGAGAGAGAGAGAGAGAGAGAGAGAGAGAGGAGAGAGAGAGAGAGAGAGAGAGAGAGAGAGAGAGAGAGAGAGAGAGAGAGAGAGAGAGAGAGAGAGAGAAGAGAGAGAGAGAGGAGAGAGGGAGAGAGAGAGAGAGGGAAGAGAGAGATGGAGAGGGGCAGCCATTTTCATAATTTTTGACGACAATGCAGCACCATATTTCCCAAAGGGCTCTCAATAATTCTATGGATCGATGACTACACCGTTACTTTTGCGTCTGTGCTGTCTACACTCATCAACATAAGTTAAGGCCACATACAATGTGGCATGTACCACAAACAACCCTGAAGCAAATTGGTTTATTTTTGGTGAACATTTAATTTGACATCTGATCTCATTACTGACATGAAAACAAACCAAGCACGAAAAATTCGATTACAATGTATTAGGGATTGGGATGGCTTGCAAGAAGGCACCCCTTGAAACTGAAAATCACAAAACGCCAAGGTCCATTTCCACTTGTATTCTGGCGTGTAGCACACAAACTGCTGAGGCAAACTGGTTTGTTTGGGGGTAAATATTTAATTCAGCACCACAGAAGAAGAAAAAACCCGCAATGGACTGTAGAGGGGAAGTATTGTTTTTTGATCTTGTTGATTTTTCGCTCCTTTTGTTGCCTGCTTTTTACCTCTTTTGCTATATTTGCTGTTTTCTTGTTTGTCTATGTTGATAAGGGCGCATTCGCCGAAATACCCAGTAGTTTTGTTTTGTCTGTTGCGGAGAACATAACGTCACGTTACACTTGTCGTGCAGTTGTTTCTTTGTTGTCAGTATCACAGAATCAACGTGAAGCCAAATAAGCAAGCAGCATTCGATGATTCATGTGTTAAGACCGATGAAAAGAGGGTTCCGCTTAAACCGACCAATGTTGGCGCGTTTTGAGTGGCCGTGCTTTTTTTTTAAATCTTTAAGCTAGGGTTGCATTAGTTGTCGAGCTGTTGCTTTAAAACTACTGTTACGAATGCTATGACATTTAGATTTAGGTGTACAGATAATTGAACTAATGGTGTGTAGAACATGAGCTGATTCGATTAAGCTTGTAAATAAGTGCTATTTAACTTTTGTTGATATCTGTATGCGTATGATAATTAGGCACGAAAGTGCGCACAGATTATAACCAGATGTGTAGTTTTGACATGAATGATAATTTGTGTCTCTCCGGCATCCCAATTTGTTTTACTGAGCAATAAAATATAAGGATGTTTTACCAAAACATTGACTTTTAAAATGCATTCAACAAAATGTATATTTAATTATTAATTATTAATTGGGAATATGCAGTGAAAATGACCCTGATCGCATTCAAAGTGAACGCGTAAACAATGTTACGGCAGGGTACACATTCATTAACTCTCCCTAATCAACTGTACGTTGAATGCATTTCAAAAATCCATGATTTAGCAACAAATCCCTACATTTTATTGCTCGGTTAACAAACAAAGGGATGTCCGAGAGAAGCAAACCGAGATGCATGTCAAAACTACTCATCTGGTCATGATCTGTGCTCATTTTCGTCCCAACCTAAGCTTTCATTTCCACAAAAATAAACACCCCTTCAACATGCCCCAATACAGAAAACAGAGCGAACAGCACAGGTGACCCTTAACTTATGTTGCTGAGTGTAGATGGGCCACTCATAACTCGTGTCCAGAGCCCCAGAGGGTCATTACGTCCACTGCCACACCTCTGTATAGTCCAGTGTGCTGACCCATTGCCGGACATCGACAACCCTTGCACTGAAATGGACCCTGCCGTGTATTATTGACAGGGTGAATGACCTACACTGGGGGATTAAGCGAAGAGTGCTCAAATATTGATGACTTTGGGTCATGGTGACTTTCCACATAGATGCACACGCGTGCGCGCGCGCATACACACATGTACGCACGCACACGCACAACCTCCCTTGATTAAGCTTTCTGTTTCTCTATTTTAAAAACAAGTGCATGTTAAAAGCTCTCTCTCTCTCTCTCTCTCTCTCTCTCTCTCTCTCTCTCTCTCTCTCTCTCTCTCTCTCTCTTCACAGATCTAAACAAACACCTTCAATCATGACCACTATAATCGGCGTGTGTGTGTGTGTGTGTGTGAGTGTGTGTGCGTGCGTGCGTGCGTGTGCGTGCGTGTGCGTGTGTGCGTGTGTGCGTGCGTGTGTGTGTGTGTGTGCGTGCGTGTACGTGCGTGTGTGTGTGTGTGTGCGTGTGCGTGTGTGCGTGCGTGTTCAGGCGACTGTGCCCAAACCGCTGGCCATAGACCCCTATATCCATTCTTGATCCACATGTCACAACCTATTCAGATAACATTCAGTTACAGGCTTCAAAGTTGGCAGGCTAGTAGACTGTCTCAAGGTCACCTGTGGTGCAAAGAACTCATTATCCTTATGACCTTGACCTTGACTTTTGAACATCTCTTTTTTGACAATGGCTATTGTTCGGACACCATTGGGTTAATACCCACTGCACATAACCATATATATTATTGATCGGAATGACCTAAGGAATGCAGTGGGAGACATTTCAAGCCATTTGACCTTGACATTTGACAATGAGACTGTTGTATAAAAACAGGCTGACATTTGAAGCCATTTGACCTTGGCCTTAAGACTTCAATAAAGACAGGCTGTAACCCGAAAACAGTTGGCTGTAGACCACTTAAACCATATATGTTCGTGATCAGCATCACTTGGGGGATACAATGGGAGACATTTCGAAGTGCTATTCTGGTAATTACTATTCTGAAGACCCGGACTGTTTGCATAAAACTGTAGTTTGAAAAATGTTGGTTGGAGATCCCTAAAACCATTATATCAGTATAACCGAGGGAATACAGTGGGAATCATCTCAAAATGCTATATTAACAACTACTATTCTAAAGACCTGTGCCTTGACCTTGACCTTGACCCTTGAACTTCTCTTTTTTAACAGTGGCTATTGTTCGGACACCATTGGGTTTACTCCCACATAACCATACATATTCTTGATCAGCATGACATAAGGAATGCAGTGGGATACATCTGAAGTCATTTGATCTTGACCTTGACATTGAGACTTATATAAAAAAGGCTGTAACCCGAAAACAGTTGGCTGTAGACCACTTAAACCATACATATTCGCGATCAGCATCACTTGGGGGATACAATGGGAGATATTTCGAAGTGTTATTCTGGTGATTACTATTCTGAAGACCCGGACTGTTCGCATAAAACAACTAATTTGAAAACCGTTGGTTGGAGACCCCTATAACCATGCACATTCATGATCAGCATCACCGGCAGACCTGTTTACCCCCTACACAAGTCTTGAGTGGTCTGGATAGCTGAAATGAGTAGTTTTGGTGTGAAATGAGTAGTCCTCTTCATTAAACCATCAATGTTCACTGAAAATGAGTAATTAGAGCATTTGTTTTTTTCAATTTTGAAGAGTAGTAGAGGTCCAAATTGAGTAGAATACTACTCGAAAAGAGTAGAGTAAACAGATCTGCGTGACCGGGTGAATGCAGCGGGAGTCATATCGAAATGCTATACTGACAGCTGCTACTCTAAAGACCTGCGCCGGGGAAGAGCTGACACAAAGCGAAGCGAGCGCGGGGCGTAGCTGCTAGTATATTACCTAACACGTCTCCCAATTTGGGCGAAGAAAATTGGGGCAGTGGGTGGTTGTCTCGTGCCTCCATACGGGGAGCTGGACGACCCCCGCCCAGTCCACGAGTCTCTCCCCGAGGGGATACCGGGGGGTCTTTCGTAAAAATAGTTCCCCCACCTTCTGGGAGTTCTGTGCTTGTAACTTCCTCTAATCTGCCACTCTCTTTGACTCTGCCTTTTCCCTTTGCTTACTATCATCTGCTATCTTTCTGACTTGTTGGCCCCATTCTCCTGCCTTTTGTCAAAACAATCTTCCAAATAACTTTTTTCCCTTCAGCTCCTCCGAAATCGGAATGCGTCGGCTGTACGCAGCGGGGAGACCAGTGAAAACTGAAAACCTTACCCATTATGGCCATATGGCCTGGGGACGCAGAAGAAGAAGAAGAAGAAGAGAGGAAGAAGAAGAAGAAAGAAACAGGCTAAACAGGTTGGTAGAGTGCTGGTCACGATTCGGATAGACCAAGTCGGATGCGACTGATTAGACCGGAGATTCCCAAAACAGCGCATAGCCCATATGAGCGCGTTTCATAGCCCATATGAGCGCGTTTCATAGCCCATATAGGCGCGTTTCATAGCCCATATGAGCGCGTTTCATAGCCAATATAGGCGCGTTTCATAGCCCATATGAGCGCGTTTCATAGCCAATATAGGCGCGTTTTTGATGGCCCATAATGAGCGCGTGTTTTCTAGTCTATTAGCAGATAGTAGCAGATTCTCGTATTAGGGTTAGGGTTAGCTTAAATACGAGAGAGAGAGAGAGAGAGAGAGAGAGAGAGAGAGAGAGAGAGAGAGAGAGAGAGAGAGAGAGAGAGAGAGAGAGAGAGAGAGAGAGAGAGAGAGAGAGAGAGTATCAATTGAAAGCTGTATACCAATTTTAGGTTATTGTTTTACACATTAGAGAGAGTGCATGCTATGAAAATATATGTGTGTTGATTTCATGAAATTAAATTATTTTATGTGCTGTGTTTTCTCGTAGATTTTGAAATTAAAGAATTATGATTGAGATGCGCTCCTTTGGGACATAGGCCTACGTATATCGGCTTTGTAGGATAGATACGCGATCATATGGGAAACCACCCGCGCTCATTTGGGCTATGCGCCCAAATCGTCATTTGCCAAAATGCGCCCTTTTGGGTTACCCCCGATTAGACCGAGGAGGGGGAGGGGGGGGGGGGGGGGGAGTATACAAATTACATCAGCGGCGTAGCTGCTGCTTACCCAGCCGCGCCCCAACAATGGTTCATGTTTTCAGTGTTGTCTTTGTTCCTATCTGGCTGTCTATCCTAAGTGAACACGATATCACTGTGTGGACGGAGGAACATAGGAGGCTCCACGTCCAGCATGCGGACGGGTCCTAAGGATATCTAAGCCAAGTTCGAAAATGATGGTCATTGATCAAAGGTCAATGTCACTGGAGCAGAAAATGTGCCGCGCGGCTGGTGATACAGCGTCTTAACGCTCTAGTCTTTAGTCTGAAGATTAAGCAAAATGGTGGTAAATTAAAAAATAAACTAAACTTAAGTCGCCAAAGATATAATGAAAATGGAAACTCGCAAGTTTAATGCACACATATTATGCTACCAGAGGAATATCTGCGCATTTTACGCATTGGACTGTAAAGGGGAAGTATTGGTTTTTTGATTTTGATCTTGTTGGTTTTTTGCTCCTTTTGTTGCCTGCTTTTTGCTCCTTTTGCTATATTTGCTGTTTTCTTGTTTGTCTGTGTTGAAAAAGGGGCATTATTCGCCGAAATACCCAGTAGTTTTGTTTTGTCTCTTGTGACTAACATAACGTCACTTTACACTTCTCGTGTTGTTGTCTATTTGTTGTATAATCCAGTGACGTTGCAGTCTGTGTTACACTTCTCGTGTAGTTGTCTATTTGTTGTATAATCCAGTGACGTTGCAGTCTGTGTTACACTTCTCGTGTTGTTGTCTATTTGTTGTATAATCCAGTGACGTTGCAGTCTGTGTTACACTTCTCGTGTAGTTGTCTATTTGTTGTATAATCCAGTGACGTTGCAGTCTGTGTTACACTTCTCGTGTAGTTGTCTATTTGTTGTATAATCCAGTGACGTTGCAGTCTGTGTTACACTTCTCGTGTTGTTGTCTATTTGTTGTATAATCCAGTGACGTTGCAGTCTGTGTTACACTTCTCGTGTTGTTGTCTATTTGTTGTATAATCCAGTGACGTTGCAGTCTGTGTTACACTTCTCGTGTTGTTGTCTATTTGTTGTATAATCCAGTGACGTTGCAGTCTGCGTTACACTTCTCGTGTTGTTGTCTATTTGTTGTATAATCCAGTGACGTTGCAGTCTGCGTTACACTTCTCGTGTTGTTGTCTATTTGTTGTATAATCCAGTGACGTTGCAGTCTGCGTTACACTTCTCGTGTTGTTGTCTATTTGTTGTATAATCCAGTGACGTTGCAGTCTGTGTTACACTTCTCGTGTAGTTGTCTATTTGTTGTATAATCCAGTGACGTTGCAGTCTGTGTTACACTTCTCGTGTAGTTGTCTATTTGTTGTATAATCCAGTGACGTTGCAGTCTGTGTTACACTTCTCGTGTTGTTGTCTATTTGTTGTATAATCCAGTGACGTTGCAGTCTGTGTTACACTTCTCGTGTTGTTGTCTATTTGTTGTATAATCCAGTGACGTTGCAGTCTGTGTTACACTTCTCGTGTAGTTGTCTATTTGTTGTATAATCCAGTGACGTTGCAGTCTGTGTTACACTTCTCGTGTTGTTGTCTATTTGTTGTATAATCCAGTGACGTTGCAGTCTGTGTTACACTTCTCGTGTTGTTGTCTATTTGTTGTATAATCCAGTGACGTTGCAGTCTGTGTTACACTTCTCGTGTTGTTGTCTATTTGTTGTATAATCCAGTGACGTTGCAGTCTGCGTTACACTTCTCGTGTTGTTGTCTATTTGTTGTATAATCCAGTGACGTTGCAGTCTGTGTTACACTTCTCGTGTTGTTGTCTATTTGTTGTATAATCCAGTGACGTTGCAGTCTGTGTTACACTTCTCGTGTTGTTGTCTATTTGTTGTATAATCCAGTGACGTTGCAGTCTGTGTTACACTTCTCGTGTAGTTGTCTATTTGTTGTATAATCCAGTGACGTTGCAGTCTGTGTTACACTTCTCGTGTAGTTGTCTATTTGTTGTATAATCCAGTGACGTTGCAGTCTGTGTTACACTTCTCGTGTTGTTGTCTATTTGTTGTATAATCCAGTGACGTTGCAGTCTGTGTTACACTTCTCGTGTTGTTGTCTATTTGTTGTATAATCCAGTGACGTTGCAGTCTGTGTTACACTTCTCGTGTAGTTGTCTATTTGTTGTATAATCCAGTGACGTTGCAGTCTGTGTTACACTTCTCGTGTTGTTGTCTATTTGTTGTATAATCCAGTGACGTTGCAGTCTGTGTTACACTTCTCGTGTTGTTGTCTATTTGTTGTATAATCCAGTGACGTTGCAGTCTGTGTTACACTTCTCGTGTAGTTGTCTATTTGTTGTATAATCCAGTGACGTTGCAGTCTGTGTTACACTTCTCGTGTTGTTGTCTATTTGTTGTATAATCCAGTGACGTTGCAGTCTGTGTTACACTTCTCGTGTAGTTGTCTATTTGTTGTATAATCCAGTGACGTTGCAGTCTGTGTTACACTTCTCGTGTAGTTGTCTATTTGTTGTATAATCCAGTGACGTTGCAGTCTGTGTTACACTTCTCGTGTAGTTGTCTATTTGTTGTATAATCCAGTGACGTTGCAGTCTGTGTTACACTTCTCGTGTTGTTGTCTATTTGTTGTATAATCCAGTGACGTTGCAGTCTGTGTTACACTTCTCGTGTAGTTGTCTATTTGTTGTATAATCCAGTGACGTTGCAGTCTGTGTTACACTTCTCGTGTAGTTGTCTATTTGTTGTATAATCCAGTGACGTTGCAGTCTGTGTTACACTTCTCGTGTAGTTGTCTATTTGTTGTATAATCCAGTGACGTTGCAGTCTGTGTTACACTTCTCGTGTAGTTGTCTATTTGTTGTATAATCCAGTGACGTTGCAGTCTGTGTTACACTTCTCGTGTAGTTGTCTATTTGTTGTATAATCCAGTGACGTTGCAGTCTGTTTACAGTTTTTTGTATAGAATATAATATACAGAAGAAGAAGAAGAAGAAGAAGAAGAAGAAAGAAAGAGACGAAGAAGAAGAAGAAGAAATGAAGAAGAGAAGAAGAAGAAGAAGAAGAAGAAAGAAGAAGAAGAGGAAGAAGAAGAAGAAGAAGAAGAGAGAAGAAGAAGAAGAAGAAGAAGAAGAGAAGAAGAAGAAGAAGAAGAAGAAAGAAGAAAGAAGAAAGAAAGAAGAAGAAGAAGAAGAAGAAGAAGAAGAAGAAGAAGAAGAAGAAGAAGAAGAAGAAGAAGAAGAAGAAGAAGAAGAAGAAGAAGAAGAAGAAGAAGAAAGAGAAAGAAGAAGAAGAAGAGAAGAAGAAGAAGAAGAAGAAGAAGAAGAAGAAGAAGAAGAAGAAGAAGAAGAAGAAGAAGAAGAGGAGAAGAAGAAGAAGAAGAAGAAAGAAGAAGAAGAAGAAGAAGAAGGAAGAAGAAGAAGAGGAAGAAAGAAGAGGAAGAGGATTACAAGCATAGAAGTAGAAAAGTACCTCGATGGTTACAAGAGGGAGAGATGCAAGATCGGAAAATGGAGAGGAGGAGGGGGGGGGGGGGGGGGGGGGGGGGGGGGAGGGGGAGTTTCTCTGACTTGGTAGGTCACGTGAAGGAAAACAAACTACGTCCCCTGCAACTTTCTTTCTTTCGCAAATGGCTCTCCACGGGCACTTTAACATCCGCACATCTTGTTTGCCAGAACAGAAAATGTGGAAAGTGCAGAAACTTGCCTGCATATTATACCGCTCTTCTGGTGTGAAAAGTGAGACGTCAAAAGGGAAAGACAACAACATCGTCTGTGGAAGAGGCGGATTTGAGGGGGTTTACAGGGCTTCCAGACCCCATCCCACCCTCCTAAAAACTAATAAAGACAAGGAAGAGCAAATCTACGACCTCATGTAATAATAATAACAGTAATAATAATAACAAGTGCAACGCCGAGCGGCTGCAAAGTCCCCTCGCAGCATCGCCGAGCTACTCCGAAATCGGAATGTGTCGGTTGTACACATACATAAAAACGCATCAAAACAGCACGTAACTGAATAGTTTTTTTATATATAGCCTTGGCCCCGGGGTTCGGACCCGTGATTTGAGCGCGCGCGATCATGCGCACACGAGCGCACAGAAAAAATCATGACAACTGTGTTATAGACCATTCATCAAGAAATGTTGTGGAAAAAAACTGCTTTGAAATACATGCAAAACTTCGCGAGATATTAGCGATTGTGTGTTTCGGGGTTTGAACCCCGTAACTGGCGCGACCTTGACCTTAATGTCAAACTAAATACATCAGTGGATAGCTTGCATCTTGGCAAACTAGTACACCAAACTTGAT
>CM065691.1:4979519-4984519 GCA_017654935.2 Phymorhynchus buccinoides | reverse complement strand
GTGGGGGGGGGGGGGTGATTAATGAGTATGACATCACCAACAGCTGAATAGAGACCCAAAAACGGCTACCGCCATGGACAGTTGATGTTTAGAGGACCCTTTTAAGATCTTATCACTGAACAACGGAGAAATGGGAAGACAACGACAACAAAAGTGGTTTCGCTAGGAACTGATTAGTGGAGCAAACATGCATTAGGGTTCATTCAGTCGTTGGCTTTTAAAATAACCCGTAACGCAAATGCATAATTAAGCAGACCACATATCATTGCTTCCACAACATTAAGACAACAGCCATCTTTAAAGTAAAAAGCTAAAAACAGAACGAATGGAGCATTGCTCATTCCATCTGCATAAAATAGATAGCTTTGTTAATCCAGATAAAAGCTTAGTCTATGACGCAGCCAGACTGAGCTCCCCCCAAAAAAAATCAAGTATTCCATTTTATTTGCTGGTACAGGCCTATTTATTTATAATTTTCCAATAGAGATTAACTTCCATTTTGATTTTATGTCCCATTTAAACACGAGATTAAACAAAAAACAAGTGCAACGCCGAGCGGCTGCAAAGTCCCCTCGCAGCATCGCCGAGCTACTCCGAAATCGGAATGTGTCGGCTGTACACATACATAAAAGCGCATCAAAACAGCACGTAACTACATAAAAAGGCATCAAAACAGCACGTAACTGAATAGTTTTTAATATAGCCTTGGGGTTCGGACCCGTGATTTGAGCGCGCTCGATCATGCGCACACGCGCGCACAGAAAAATTCATGACAACTGTGTTATAAACCATTCATCAAGAAATTAATGTTGTGAAAAAAACTGCATTAAAATACATGCAAAACTTCGCGAGATATCAGCGATTATGTGTTTCGGGGTTTGAACCCCGTAACTGGCGCGACCTTGACCTTAATGTAAAACTAAATACATCAGTGGATAGCTTGCATCTTGGCAAACTACTATACTAAATTTGATGATGATAGACTGAATAGTTTTTGAGAAAAACGGACGAATAGCCGGACGGACGGAGACACGGCGCCGGACGGACGGACGGATCAGACAAAAACAATAGCTCCGCGAACCTTCGGCTCGGGGACTAATAAATTTAATCCAGGAAGATCGACTCGAACCACGCGTCTTGAATAATAAAACGAACGGGCATTATCCTTTGAGCAGTCCTTTTAGGGGGAAGAATCATTTCTTGTTTTGTCTAGAACTTGTCTTTCATGTCCATCTAATCGTATTGACCGAAAACAGACAATTGTAACCCAATAACGTTTTCTTCACATTCTGGTTATTATTGTTTCATATAATTCATATCAACTCTGACATTACCATATTTTTGTATTTAAAGGGGCACCCTGACGGATTGAGTTTTTGCAAGAAACACGTCGAGATCACCAGGAAAACACCATTTACAGAGATTGCACTTTGCCCTGGTTTCCTATTAGTCAAATCGGCGATCCCTCCTTGACGGAGGTGCTGGAAATCAAATTATTTCAGTGAAAGAGATCTAATGGCCGCCTGAGTTAGACCAAATCGTTTGCACAAAATGTCCACAATAGAAGCCTTTTTATGAAAAAAAAAAGTCATACAGTTTACCAAAAGGAGTTTCGCTCACAACAAAGGAAAGAGCTCCAATAGGTTTTTTTACTGCACTACACAAAAAAAGCTTCAACCACAATGAGTGACCTCCACCCACCCCATCCAAAATGTCTCATCTCTCCGGCATCTCCGCCAAGGAGGAATCGCCGTTTCCTATCCTTGAAAAGGATGTCTTTCTAATGATAATGGTTAATGAGAATGGCTACCTAATGATAATGGTTAATGAGAATGGTTACCTAATGATAATGGTTAATGAGAATTGATACTAATAAGAATGGCTAGCTAATGAGAATGGCTACCTAATGATAATGGTTAATGAGAACGGTTACCTAATGATAATGGTTATTGAGAATTGTTACTAATAAGAATGGCTAGCTAATGAGAACGGCTACCTAATGATAATGGCTAATGAGAATTGTTACTAATAAGAATGGCTAGCTAATGAGAATGGCTACCTAATGATAATGGTTAATGAGAATTGTTACTAATAAGAATGGCTAGCTAATGAGAATGGCTACCTAATGATAATGGTTAATGAGAATTGTTACTAATAAGAATGGCTACCTAATGAGAATGGCTACCTAATGAGAATGGCTACCTAATGAGAATGGCTACCTAATGAGAACGGTTACCTAATGAGAATGGCTACCTAATGAGAATGGCTACCTAATGAGAATGGCTACCTAATGAGAATGGTTACCTAATGAGAATGGTTACCCAAGACGTTTAAGTAACCTACGTGGATGACGTCAGAAAACTAATTACTCTGAACCCTCACGGTAAACCGGCCATGCGTGCCAAACCAAACGTTTCCAAACCTACTTGATTCTTTACTTTCTTCTGTTTGTGTTTGTTTCGCTTATCTAGACGGTTTTTGTCCTTTTTTTATATAAATAAAAAACAACTTTTCTGGCAATAACTGAATTTGTTCCTCACCCATGTTTGTTTGTTGTTTTCATTAGCAAAATATCGTAATCGCTTCCAAATGGATAATTATTTCATCTGTTATCTTCAAAACTCTATCAACTAATCTTTGATGGAAAGCTTTTTTTTCTTCTTTAATTTGATGCGTTTACCACAGTTAAGTGATCATAAGCGTTAAAGTGCTATCCAACGGATTGGAGTTTCGTTTCGTGTTGTATTAAGTTTGTCTTTCCAGCCTACTTCATTGCAACATTATGTATGCCAGTCAGTCGTTTCCGTTGGGGAAGGTCCCCAAAGGCCAACCCATCCCTTTGGCTGTAGCAGTACAGCCAGTGCAAAGCCCCCACCTCGTTTGGGGGTCATAGTGTTCCACAAAAGACTTAACTGTATTATGATGTTCCATTACTGTAGAAAACATATTGTACAGCTCGCATGTTAGTCTTGGCCCCTACTACAATGATAAAAAAACTATTTCAGTAAACGTTCTAACATTTGGTACCATAATTATAACAATAAAGAAAACTACACCCAAAAGGAGCACACACGTACGTAGACACTCCTAGGGTCCTACGGATGACTCCCAGCTGACGAAAGTATCCTATTATAAATGTCCATAGATCAGTGCCCGTATTGACAGCCTCGCACGCACACGCACACGCACGCACACACACACACACACACACACACACACACACACACACACACACACACACGACAGTGCACTGCGACAGTGTCTCCTATTGTCTGTCTCTCTCATTGTGTAACTTTCTTCTTCTTCTTCTTCTTCTTCTTCTGCGTTCACAGGCCATATGGCCATAATGGGTAATATACGTATGTGTCCGGTTTTCAGTTTTCACTGGTCTCCCCGCTGCGAACAGCTGATACATTCCGATTTCGGAGGAGTTTAAAGGAGAAAATTATTTGGAAGATTGTTTTGGAGAAGAAAAAAAGGGCAGGAGAATGGACCGATAAGTCAGAAAGATAGCAGATGACAAAAGAGCAAAGGGAAAAGGCAGAGTCAAAGAGAGTGGCAGATTAGAGGAAGTTACAAGCACAGAACTTCCAGAAGGTGGGGGAACTATTTTTACGAAAGACCCCCGGTATCCCCACGGGGAGAGACAGTATCAACGCACATCATTACACTATGTCAGTCAGAACAAACAGTGAAAGTAAAAGGTAAAAGTGGAGACAGTCAATCATCCAGTAGTGAATACTGTCTTACATTACTTGACAGAAGATCAGTAAAGACCCACCAGATCAGGTGTCAAAATCCACGAGTTTCACGTGCTTTCCTTCTTATAGCTGGCAACAAATCTTGTTTTAACCAGGCTTGGCTCCCATACAATGCCCCCAAATTCAAAACGAAACAGTTTTAAAGAGCAGCCTCAATTTGAATTTGGAGACATTTGTATGTGGGTCACAGCTACCCAGAAAAAAAGCCAAGGGACTTAATGGTGGTGGGTCAGTGGGTCTTTAAGCACAAGTTCCACCACACTAGCTCGTGCTCTCTGCAAGTCTGAACGTTTGTAATACTTTTTTCCCTGTCACGAGTGTGACTTCCACATCGATTAGGCTGCGGTTCTGTATGGGGTAACGGCGCAATGAAACCCCTTGTCTTTGCAAAATGAACACACACACGCATGCAGATACACAGACAAAAGTGGCGTGCATGCGAACGCACACGCACACACACGCACATACACATACAAGCACGCACACTCACACACACACACACACGCACACACACACACACGCATGCGCACACGCGCACGCGCACACGCACGCTCACACGCACGCACACACACACAAAGTTAAGTCTGTTGAATAATGTGTTCTATTTTCTACGTACTCTCTTCTTCTTGGTGGTTAGGATCATGTCTTCGTAAAGTTTATCAGGTACGAGAGATGCTCCATATATTTTGCAATGTGGCGAACTGGCAGTGTGTACCTTCCTTCTGACTAGTCCAACTTTTAGAAGTACCCCTCACTAGAACACAATCATGTACCTGGATATTATTTCAAACAAAACGGTTATGGCACCGGACCAGGTCAACTGAGGTATGTCAAAAGTAGTGCCCGCGACGAACGCTCAAGCGTATTCAACTATCTAGATTTGCTTCCCCCTTCACTAGTGTTCCACACATGATAGTAGGAGAACTTCGTAACGGAATAAGTTTTTAAAAATTAAGTGGTTGAAAAACCAGCCACATTCTACAAAAGTCTGTTCTCATGCAAAATGTTCAAAGTAGATGCAACTGTGTGGTCACTGCATTAGTACACTGAAATATGGAGAGACTGGGTACCAGTGCTTGACCAGCAAACCCAAAATGCCTTTGACTAAATTGATAGTTATGGTTCAATCTACAGTGACGGTTCTTCACTATGAAAGGTGAAGTGAGGCCATAGAACCAGTTTGTCAGGGGGGGAAACCATGGCAACTAAATGTTACTGTTGTGGAGGATGGAAGTTCAG
>CM065691.1:4967019-4972019 GCA_017654935.2 Phymorhynchus buccinoides | reverse complement strand
TGCCCAGATTCGAACCCTGGCAAAGTTGTACTAAAGACCCCCCCCCCCCCCCCCCCCCCCCCCCCCCCCCCCCCCCCCCCCCCACCCCCCCCCCCCCCCCCCCCCCCCCCCCCCCCCCCCCCCCCCCCCCCCCCCCCCCCCCCCCCCCCCCCCCCCCCCCCCCCCCCCCCCCCCCCCCCCCCCCCCCCCCCCCCCCCCCCCCCCCCCACCCCCCCCCCCCCCCCCCCCCCCTCTCATATTTACGACTCTCAATCTCAAAGTCTGGTTCTTTCGGTTTTGTGGAAATAATCCTAGGCTGATCCCTACCCGCTTCTAGATAACGACAGAATGTCGCTCCTCGTTGAAACTTTTCTATGCAAAGATGTGACGGGGGGTGTCTATGCTACAGCCTAGCCCAAACCCTCAACACCTGTAGTATACAGTAGGGACAGAGACCACTGCGCTATAGAAACATCTTTGTTCCTAAAGCTGTTTGAGAGAAATGAAACAGTGATACTCATTTTAACCAGGGAACACCCCACAATCAATTTGTGTCTATGTATATGTGTGTGTGGGGGTGGGTTTTTTCAAGATCGGTGCAGTAGTTCAGGTTAACTATGAAAACTGGAAGATATTCGATTCACACAGTACAGACATACAACACAGACAAAAATGTTCTGTTGGTGGGTGTTTTTTCCTAATACCAAAACTGGCTTCGGCCATCGTACATGCTACATATACTGATAGGGATAGAGGGACACGCACGCACGCGCACGCACGCGCACGTATGCGCGCACACTCGCACGCACGCGCACGCACGCGCACGCACGCACACGCACACACGCGCACGCACACACGCGCACGCACACGCACACGCACACACACGCGCGCACACACACACACACAAGCAGACAGAAAGACAAAAACAATCAGGTACATTCCTAAAACACCTCTGCTCTTATTAATAGAAAACCGCAAGTTCAACAACGCAGTTTCGCCGACATACACGCCGCTTTGCACACGACTCTATAATCAACAAAAAGTTAACGACCTTGTTCCACGCTAAAGTATATCAAACAAAAACGATCTGAAGTCTTCACTAATACTCATAAACCCCACGGCCACATTCAAAGGCGTATTTCTATGCCAGAAATACTTTTTCTACCGGGGGCAGAAAGATACAAGGAAATAAAACCAAGAAGAAGAAAAAGGCAAAACTTTCCCTATCAGCTGAATTTTACGATGTACAAGAAGTTTCTGATGGATCAGTAGGAACAATGTACTGCGTCTGGGTTTGAGATGTATAGCCATAAGGAATTTTATTGCCGTCAGGAAGGAGTGGACATTGGGATAAAAATAATCGTGAATAAATGTCACGAATCTCACTCACGCACGCACGCGCACGCACGCACGCACGCGCACGCACGCGCGCGCACGCACGCACACACACATACACACAACTCATCTACAGCTTCTTAGACGGTTTTTATAAAAATTTAAAAAAATCTACAACTACAAGCTTTATCATTCTACATGCGTTTTAAATGTGACTCTTTCTGGCAGAAGGAGATGGTCTACGCATCGTCAAAGGACACTAGTCCGAAACATTTCCCAAATACATTATTTTGTTTGAATGAGCTTTAAAACAAGAAAGAATTTGCGTCTAAGAATTGTTAGAAAGTGTACGGGAGAAGTTACCAAGCAATAATATCAGAATGTCGACAGAACACAAACAAGGGCATCGCCGAGCGGCAGCAACGCATTGTGACAATGCAAACCCGGCCAGAGTTATGTCCTCTGTAATCTTTTGACAATGGACATATACTCGAACCCTGGCAATGTTGTACTAAAGGACACCCCCCCCCCCCCCCCCCCCCCCCCCCCCCCCCCCCCCCCCCCCCCCCCCCCCCCCCCACCCCACCCCCCCCCCCCCCTTCTCATATTTACGACTCTCAATCTCAAAGTCTGGTTCTTTCGGTTTTGTGGAAATAATCCTAGGCTGATCCTACCCGCTTCTAGATAACGACAGAATGTCGCTCCTCGTTGAAACTTTTCTATGCAAAGATGTGACGGGGGGTGTCTATGCTACAGCCTAGCCCAAACCCTCAACACCTGTAGTATACAGTAGGGACAGAGACCACTGCATACCAATATTTTACCAATATAGGTGTCTGTGGCCTGCTCAAAATGTCTACCATGTGAATCACCTTTTTTCTGGAACAACGCATCGAAGAGAAAGTTCTTTTTTTAAATCTTCTAGAAAGAATGAGTTCAAGTGGTGACCAAATTCGTGTTACAGTGGTCACGAATCGCCTGGGCATAAGACTGTGTCGGACCAATTGACATAAGCTAGAACACCAAGGCTACATTAAAATGTTGCTATGTTCTGCATGGTTACGCGTGGATTGTCTATAGCCGTGGCAAGCTCCTAGCATAACATCATCAGTTTTAAATCCTCCGAAGTCGGAGTGTGGCTGCTCACATGGCGGGGTAATCAAAAACGGTCACACACGTAATGTTCTCATCCCTAGCTGGTGCGTTTGTACCATAGTGTTCAATTGCTTCGGCTGTTGGGATGATCCCTGGAGTCTTTAAGCCAGGGAACGTCAACAACATGTTACAGTGGAACCTCCCTTGAAAAAAGGAGGTGGACACTCGGTATCCGGATATGAAGGGGGGTTAGGTTAGGTTAGGTTAGGTACATTATAGTCACAGAGGCGACTCTGTGAAATTCGGGTTGCTCCCACCAGGAGAGCGCGTCGCAGCCAGAGGCGCGCCATCCCTTTTTTTAAAAAAAAATTTGCATGCGATTTTTGTGTGACTGATGAGGAAGAAAGGCAGTAAATTTTGACCAAATGACAACTTTTTCGTTGCCACTGGGTTTAACGTGTGCTAAGTGCATGGGCACACGGGACCTCGGTTTATCGTCTCATCCGAAAGACTCCACGTTCAGACCGCAAGGCCTAGTGCAAAGTGAGAGGAAAAATCCCCTGTACCCAGGTTCGAACTCGGGTTTACTTGACACGAAGCGAACGCGCTACCACTGTGCCACTCTACACAGAGGTGGGGTGGGGGGTGAACATTTTGGGGGGTCACATCTTAGAAGGAGTCTCAATAGAGAAGGTCTTAATAGGGAGGGTCCACTGTATGACTGCGTTAGTTCCATTGTATTAGTTGTTGGCTTCAATGTCAATTGCTTCATCTTCGCTAGTGCTACGACTCTAGAGATTAATCAAATGTCAATTGCTTCATCTTCGCTAGTGCTACGACTCTAGAGATTAATCAAATGTCAATTACTTCATCTTCGCTAGTGCTACGACTCTAGAGATTAATCAAATGTCAATTGCTTCATCTTCGCTAGTGCTACGACTCTAGAGATTAATCAAATGTCAATTGCTTCATCTTCGCTAGTGCTACGACTCTAGAGATTAATCAAATGTCAATTGCTTCATCTTCGCTAGTGTTACGATTCCAGAGATTTGTGGGCTCACACACTGTTACTAGTGCTAGTGCCTGCTATTTTTAAAAAATAAATATATAAACAACTTTATGACCACATTTCAACGACACTAATGATGCTGTTGATTCCGCACAGAGCATAACAAATCTGCAACTTATTCTTCTGCGGGCAGGAAAATAGATAATAGTAAGAAAAGAGATAAGGCAAAGTCAAATAGAGTGACAGATACGAGGAAGCTGCAAGCGCAGAACTTCCAGAAGGTGTGGGAACTATTTATACATAAAGATCTCCAGGTATTCTCACGGGGAAAGGGGAGGGTGTCTATGAACCTTCATCACAGCAAGTAATCAGCATTAAACAAAAGACTATGATGCAAACATCTAGGCATGTTAACATTTGATGTTTTTGAATAATAGTGTTTTCAAATTATTGTTTGCCATTCTTCAAGGTTAATGTTTGTTCAGACCCTTTCAATATTCAAACACTATCATGTTTGTTGTTGTTTTTGTGTCAACCCTTTTTTTTAATCACAAGGGCATTTGTTATGATGTGTTGGTTGTATGCTGTTAAACTGTTGATGAGCCGAGAGAGAGAGAGAGAGAGAGAGAGAGAGAAGAGAGAGAGAGACGAGAGAGAGAGAGAGAGAGAGAGAGAGAGAGAGAGAGAGAGAGAGAGAGAGAAGAGAGAGAGAGAGAGAGAGAGAGAGAGAGAGAGAGAGAGAGAGAGAGAGAGAGAGAGAGAGATTGATTGATTGATTGAATTTTATTTATAGAGGGTAATAGAGCAAGCAATAACATGCTTTTTTACATCCAGCCCTCTGAGAGAGAGAGAGAGAGAGAGAGAGAGAGAGAGAGAGAGAGAGAGAGAGAGAGATAGAGAGAGAGAGAGAGAGAGAGAGAGAGAGAGAGAGAGAGAGAGAGAGAGTGAGACAGAGAGAGACAGAGAGACAGAGAGACAGAAATAGACAGACACACAGAGAGGGACACAGAGAGAGAGAGAGTTGCACATGTGTTTTGGGCCTATTATGATAATGTAGTTTTCCTTCCACCACCATTTCTTCCATGGAACGCTTCCAAGCCATTGATGTGCCCGTAAACACCGATAAAATAATAACCAGAGACCTGGGAACTCGCAGAGAACAAGAAAAACAGCACAAAGGAAAAGTAAGGCATCCTATACATACACACGCACGCATGCACGCACGCGCGCACCAGACCTGGTTAGCCCCTACACAAGTCATGAGTAGTCTGGATAGCTGAAATGAGTAGTTTTGGTGTGAAATGTGTAGTCCTATTCGTTAGAACCACCAAACACTGCTCACTGAAAATGAGTAGCAATCAAGAATAAAACTCAAATTAATAAAAGAGCATTATTTATCCATTTTGAAGAGTAGTAGAAGTCCAAATTGAGTCGACTACTACTAGAAAATAGTAGACTAAACAGGTATGACGCACGCACGCACACACATATTGCACACACGCGCGCGCAGACGCACACACACGCACACGCAAATTACTACTAGAAAATAGTAGACTAAACAGGTCTGACGCACGCACACACA
>CM065691.1:4949519-4957019 GCA_017654935.2 Phymorhynchus buccinoides | reverse complement strand
GTACCAAATGCCAAAAACATTCATAAAATAGCCATAACAGCAACAACGTAGAACAAAAAACATCATAAACATTCATAACAACAACAACAAAACAACAACATTGACCATTCAGAACAACAACAAAACAACAACATTGACCATTACAGCAAAGTGTCCATGGACTCCACTGACCTCCAAAGTAATGCCTGGTCAACAGAATGAGATCTTCATACGTAGCGTTTCGTCCTTTGTTTTCTGCCTGGGACGTCTTGGGAAAGGGGCCCTTCTGACGACGCTTCTTTCTGCTGGTGCTACCTCCTGAAATTATCATCATCATCGTCATAGTCATCATCATCAATATCATCATTGTCATCACCATCAGTATCATCATCATCATTAAGAAGATGAATACATTGCACATCTAACATCATCATCACTATCACCATCATTATCATCATCATCATCATAATTTAGAAGATGAGTCCATTGCAACATCATCATCACTATCATCATCATCATTATCATCATCATCATCATCATCATTATCATCATCATCATCATCATCCAGAAGATGAATCCATTGCATCATCATCATCATCATCACTATCATCATCATCATCATCATCCAGAAGATGAATCCATTCCATTACATCATCATCATTATCATCATCATCATCATCACTATCATCATCATCATCATCATCATCCAGAAGATGAATCCATTGCATCATCATCATCATCATCATCATCCAGAAGATGAATCCATTACATCATCATCATTGTCGTTGTCGTCGTCATCGTCATCTTCAATTGCAACATCATGTCCTTTGTTTTCTACATGGACTGTTCCAGGAAAGGATCCTTAGGGCTTTTCTGACGTGGCTTCTGTCCTTTACTGTCACTACTACCAGCTCCTAAAATAGAATCAGCAGCAGCAGCAAAACCATTCACAACATCATCGTCAATATTAACACGACCAACAACAAACACACACAACAATATACGTTCATGGCAGGAGAGTCAAACAGACAAATGTATCTTCAAACAGACAGACCGACAGATGAACACAACACACACACACACGCACTCACACATACACATACACACACACATACACACACACACACACACACACACACACACACACACACACAACACACACACACACACACACACACACACGCACACACACACACACACACACACACACACACACACACACACACACACACACACACACACACACACACACACACACACACACACACACACACACTCACGCATGCACGCACGCACGCACGCACACACACACAGATAAAGTCACAAGACAGAGCTTGATCAGCATTGCAAGAAAGAGACGATATGAAACGCGACACCGATGCATGGTCAATAATGATGGAAACAAATCTGAATCAAACTTCCTGTATCAACATGAAACTGAAATACTGTTGCTGTAATGTCAGCAGGAATGAGGCCGTATTAATACATTGCTGTTAAAATGTCAAGAGAATGGAGGTCATATTGCCATACCGCCCAAAGAAATGAGGCCATGTTGTTATAATGTCAAAAGTTGTGAAGCCATGTTCAATATTAAGACAAAAGAAGATACATGAAAAGGCATATCATCAACTCCCTAGTCTGCAGAGTTCGGAGAAATAGGACAAGGCATTATTTGTGATTTATTCATCTAATTGTTAGTACATCCTGGTTTGTTTGTTTGTTGTTGGGGGTTTTTTTGGGGGGTAGAAAACAATGAAAACAAGACAGACAACTGCTCTAAACAAACAATGATATCAATATCAACACTTAGAAAGAAGTCAACCCTTGAGCAGACACACAGACAATCAAATAGACAGACAGACAGACAGATAAACACTTGGGCGAGCTAACAATGACAGAATCAACAGATTATATGAAATCTGACACCAATGTGGCCAATAATCAGGGGACGAAACCCAAATAACACTTCCTGTTTCATCAACGTAAAAAAAAAAACTGATGGAGAGAAACGAAGTTGATTTTCAATTTGCATATTGCCGTTTAAATGTCAAAAGAAATGAGGCCATATTAATTTTTGCCAAGGTTAATGTCAGAATAATTGAGACCACACTGTGATAATGTCAATAGAAATAAAGGCGTTGTGATATTAAAATGTCAAATGCCATATTCAACGTGATAAGGAGTGAAGCCATATTAATAAAATGTCAAAAAGAATAAGGTCATATCAGCTTCCTTGTCTGTTGAGTTATAAGAAGTGAAGCCATATTAATCAAATGTCGAGGAGTATAAGGACATAATATCATCTTCCTTGTCTGCCGAGCATTATGAAATGGGACACGGCATCACCTGGGACATCATTTTCATATTTGCCTTGGGTTTTCTTTCCTTTTCACTTTCTTTTTTCTCTCGACTTTGGATGCATGCTTTTTAATTTCTTCCTATTCTCTCCTTTCAGAATAAAAGATTGGATTTGTGCTCATGTCTCTTGGAATGCAAAAGCGGGAATGCAAAAGTGCGATAGAAATAAATAAATGACGTTTCAAAAAATAATAAATAGGCGTAAGAATGAATGAACAAATGGCATGATAATCTATAATTCCGTGTGCTTTAATAGCATCTCTGTCTGTCTCTCTCCCGCCGTCTTGTTCGATTGCTCATACAGTCTCCTGTCAAATGAGCGCAGATGCGTCATGCTGCTTTTATTTGCTGAACTAAGAAACAGACAGGAAAAATCATTGTAAGAGTTTCTAGAACAAATGCAGGAGAATGGACCAGTGAGGCACAAACTGAGAAAGATAATAGTAAATGACAGTTGAGTAAAGCAAAGGGAAAAGGCAGAGTCAAAGAGAGTGACATATCAGAGGAAATTAAAAGCACAGAACTTCCAGAAGGTAGGGGAACTATTTGTACAAAAGAAACCCCTCCAGTATCCCCACTGGGGGAAATCTCTCTCCCCTCTCTCTCCTGGTCTCCTCTCTATCTCTCTCCCTCCCTCTCTCTTTCTCTCTCATTCTCACTTTAAATTTCACACACACACACACATATTGTAATTCACTTTGTTTAGTCTTCACACTTGCTCGCCTCACAGGAGTTGCAGACATAATAGACACACCCTTCTTCTTTTCCTCTCTTTCTTTCTCTCTCTTTCAGGCATGAAAACTACTGTTAAAAAAAAGAAGATTTACCAGCCGAGAAATCCTTCCACCCGGATTTTCTGCTACCATCGGAAGTTTTGTTGAGCGGGCAAGAGGCGAGCGTACATGCACACTCAAACATAATAACCAACCTAATGTCGTCATCTCCCGAAATGTCTGTTCAGCGGGGGGGGGGGGGGGGGGGGGGGGGAGTAGGGGAGGAGGGGAGGGGGGAGGGGGAGGAGAGGGGGAGGAGGGAGGGGGGAGGGGGAGGGGAGGGGGAGGGGAGGCAGGTCCTCCTCATTTCATGGCCTAACATGCCTTCAAACACTGAAACACACCATTCGCATATATGCCATTTTTGTTCCCAAACACAAGCGTACACTCCAGGTACACTCGACCGATTGCGGACTGCGCCGTTTGAGAATAACATCGCGGTCGCATTTACGGCGGAGATTTCTTCAATTAAACAAATTTGCGTCGGAGACGCCGGAGCTGTTTTCATGCCTGCTCTGTCTCTCTCTCTCTCTCTCCCCTTCTGTATCACTGTCTTTCTTTACCTCTCTACTTCTTCTTCCTCTCTTTTCCTCTCTCTCTCTCTCTCTCTCATCTCACCTTTGCCAGTCTTTCCACCTCCACCCCTCACAGAAGGAACGGACGAATAAAGAGAAGCAGCAGTGGACACCCCCTTCCTCCTTCTCTCTTTCCCTTTTCCTTCACCCTCCTCCTCCTCCCCACTCTCTTCGCTTCTGTCGTCGCTAGATGAGTCCCTGACGATGTCATCGATGATAGGTTTGGTCAGTGACGATGATGAAGACAACCGTGCTTGTTGCTGGAATTCTGATTGCTTTGATCTGAGGGCGATGCTCTTGTCTGGTGAAATAAATAGAACATAGGATATAGCACTTTTGTTCATCCATAGTACATAAGCACATGTGGAACATCCCTATTAAAGGTGGACCCTGACGGATGAGTTATTTACAGTTTACCAAAAGGAGTTTCGCTCACAACAAAGAAAATAGCTCAAATTGTTTTTAAACTGCACTACAAAGAACAAAAAGCTTCAACCACCCTGAGTGTCCTCCACCCACCCCATCCAAAATGGCTTCTCTCTGTGGCAACTCCGTCAAGGAGGAATCGATGTTTTGACGGTTTGATTTCTAGGAAACCAGAGCAAAGTGAGTGTTCCGATCCTTGATAAGGCTGTCTTTCTGGTGATCTCGACGTGTTTCTTGCAAAAACTGATCCGTCAGGGTACCCCTTTAAGACTTCCCTACTTCACCAATTTGTTCCCCTTTGTATCCGGACTACTGAGTGTCCTCCTCCCAATAAGACCCCCCACCTCCCTATAAGACCCCCACCTCCCTATAAGACCCCCCTCCCTATAAGACCCCCCACCTCCCTATAAGACCCCCCCTCCCTAAGAAGACCTTTTTGGGGACAGACTTTTCACGGTCTTAATAGGGAGGTTCCATTGTATATATGCACAAGTGTTTCCACCATGCAAAACCATCAAGAAACAAGAAATGAAAAATAACATCACAATTACAATGCATACTTTCGCACACTTTCAGACTACACTATGCATAATATAAAAAAAAAGTAAACAAAATATAACAGCAGTGTATTACGTGAATTGTGTTGCACTATATTGCACTGTACCACAAACAAACCCTAAACAAGAGGCAAAGCCTTTAAGGCTCACGTCTGATTTTTATTACTATAGCAGGCATGGGAATTCCCGTGACAATTCCCATGCCTGTATAGAGAGAATACTGTTATGTAGACACTTGTGCATCTGAAAACAGAATTAATTTTTATTTTACTGTGTAAATTAAATTATTTCTGTGCATTAAATTACCCCTACCCCTTTCTTTAAAATTTAATTATATGTATGTTTAAATATATGCGCATGTAACATAGTGGAGCCCTATTTTTATTTTTGGCAAACAAAATTGAAAAGCATATTGACCAAGCTTTCAGAAAAACATAGTGACCAATCCCCCCATCCCCCCCAACTCAAAGCAAAGGTCAAGGTCACAGCCAGCAAGCTCATCCATGTTTATCTTCCCCTGTACAGTCTTTGCACATGGTGACCAATCGTCTAGGCCTAACAAAGGATTTGTACGTCGAAGGCAGTGAAATCGACGAACACTGGATTTTCCGTATATTTTTTTTCAAGACTGAAATGAATGTGGGCTAATGTTTATCTTGATTATGAGGTAAGGCGTGATCTCTTATTCTCTAGGCCTAGGCCTTGTTGCCGGAAGTGCGATAGGCTAAGTATTGCATGCGCAGAGATGATGTGCGAATGAACACGAACAACCGTTGTCAAACTAAGGCGCAAATAAAACGAAACAACCGGGCCGTCAACGCACACACTCGGTACATCCATTTGTTACAGAAAATATAAGTTAACGACGTTAAAATGTACCTATTTGTACACACCTGAAGTCTTGTTTCTTTTTAAAGAGTGTTTTTGTATCTAATAGAGAGTCTTCTTTCCAGTATCTACTCGGTATAATACAACACAACAGTAATCTCTGCAACAAATGATTTTCTTTCTTTTGTTCCTTATCGATGTATCTGACTGCTTTGATCGTCATGACTTGAAGGCTCACGTCAAAATCAAGTATCCTGCTAACTTTAACCCTCTAACATCTTATGTTTTTTTGAGAAAACGACAACGTTAAAGTTTCAGTGGAGAGTGAGAGTCTTCTTTAGTTTGAAGAGTGTGACTGAGTCAAGGTTAAAGGTTGCACAACAGTAATCTCTGCAACAAATGATTATCTTTATTTTGCTCTTTATCAATGTATCTGACTGCTTTGATCGTCGTGACTTGAAGGCTCACATCAAAATCAAGTATCCTGCTAACTTTAACCCTCTAACGCCTTATATGTTTAGAGAAAATGACAACGTTAAGGTTTGAGTCAAGGTTAAAGGTCGGGGCCACGGACGCAACACACACACACACACACATATACACAGACACACAACCGAACATGTACGATACAATAGACTCACTTTGTTTTAAAAAACGACGTGAGCCAAATAGTATGGTCCCCGGGGCATGTAGTAACTGAGTGTGTTTGTTTGTGTGTGTGCGCGCGTGCATGTGTGTATGCGTTTGTGCACGTGCTCATATGTGTGTGTACATGTGTGTGTTTGTGCGCGTTGATGTGAGTGTGTTTGTGTGTGGGGAGGGAAGGATGCGTTTGTGTATACCAATGTGTATGCATGCGTGTGCATGTTTGTATATGTATTACTAATTAGTATGTGTTTGCATGGAGGTGACGGTGGGAATGCGAGCACGTCTGAGTATGTTCGATATGTATGAAGTCATCTTGCATGTGGAGTGAATTTTAGCTTTGTTAAGCGCCATGAGTAGTTCGTCTAGAATGTGCGCTCTATAAATGTGTATTATTATCCTTTGCCGATCTACGATCGCAAAGGAGTCTGCATTTGTTTGTGTATGTTTCTTTGTTTGTTTTATTGTGTGTGTTTTTCTGTCTGTCCCAAAGATATCTCCTGAACCGCTCGACAGAATCGCTTCAACTTTTGTGTGGTGGTGTGTCACCATGAGAGGAAGGCATCCGCCCATACATTATCACCGTCGTTACCTTGGCCTTGGCGTATGACCTTGAAAACCAAAAATCTTTAAGGGGCCATAACTTCCACACCGTTGGTCTTAAAGTCTTCAAACTTGTTATTATTATTATTATTATTATTATTATTATGGTCGACATACTCATCCATAGAGCCAAAACCATTATAGCACCATATAAAACAGAAGAAAAAACAATACAGAGTATAAAAGTAAAATAACATACAAGTGCTATTTTAAAGAAAAAGAGTCTGGATAACTTTCATGCTAACAATGCCTGTTACATCTCAAAAGAAATCATGTGGGTGGATATTGACAAAGGTATGGGGGAAGGGAAGGAACGAGGCCCAAAGAGAACCTTCAACACTTCATTCTGGTCATGTTGCTCACCCTTTGCCAACATTTTTTGCTGAGTTTTCAACAAATCATTAAAACAAACAAAATCCGACTTTTTGTTCTTTTTTTTGTTTCTTTCTTTCGTTCTTTTCATTCTTTTCTGCTTTCCATGATCTGTCTTTTTTGTGTGTTTTTCCCCCCCACATACTCTGATAACAATCACAGTTTCGGGGCCAGATTTCAGCGTAAAAGTGTGCCCAGCTTGCCCAGATGACTAGAGGGTTTCGCTAATCAATCATTCCGTTCCATCTGAACTAGATAAGGCTTCATCATGATGTCAGTCCCTCATTCACCTGCTAGGTGTTTACACGGGTGCAACTACACAAAACGAAAAAAACCCTGAAAGGCCGGGGTCCAGGGGTAATGTCCCCATGCAGCTGAAGCAAA
>CM065691.1:4912019-4944519 GCA_017654935.2 Phymorhynchus buccinoides | reverse complement strand
AAGATTGAGGTTGGTGTCTAAAATACAAGATTGCCAATAAAATCTTAAAGTACAAATGAAACTATCGTTAATGGATACAACAAAAAATAAAAATAAAAATAAAAAAAGTGTCTGTGCCGAGAATCGGACCCGGAACCATTGGCATAAGAGACAGAAGCTCTATACAATGAGCTATCGAGGCTTTCACTGTGGAATACTTTCTTAATTCATGTTGCCTGTTGAATACTCTCTAACCCACTAATCTAAAATGTTATGTTTGTTATGTTTACAGTGTTGTTTTAAGTATTTAATTATCAAAATCATTAATGTGTGACAGCTTGCAGAGACATCTATATATATGCAAAGTTTGAACAATGTACACCTATTTCCCGAGAAAATGCCAACGTTAAAGTTTGGAGATTGGACCATGGACGCAACACACACACACACAACCGAACAACTATCATACTATAGACTCACTTCGTGTCAACTTCGTTAACACGAGTGAGCCAAAAAGCATCCCTACACAGCTGTTCAACAACACTTCGCCTCTTTGCCAACGCAGCAATTTGACGGTGACCCAAAGACCTGGTAAACTCTTACCACCCTTATCCCCCCCCCCCCCCCCCCCCCCCCCTTGAACTTTATTATGTTGTTGTGTCAAGGATCCAGAGAGGAGATTACAATCCAGGTTCATTAACTAAAACTACACTGGGTCAAATGGTTGAACAGATATGTAGACCTCATTGTCCCTCCCTTCTCCCGCGCTCCCTGTCTCTCCCTCATCTCTCTCCCCACTGTCTATCATCTATCCAGTTTTCAGGGGCGGTTTCTTAGTTGCACGGAAAAAACCCTCAGCTGCTTTTTAAAAATAATAAAAATAGCCCTCTATCTCTCTCTCTCTCTTAGGCTATGTATCGTTGACCCGTGGTGAGCTTAGGTAAACATCAAATATTGATAAAATCCTCTGGAAACCCCCCTTTATTAACAGCATAATCCGCCTCTCTCTCTCTCTCTCTCTCTCTCTCTCTCTCTCTCTCCTTCTCTCTCTCTAAGACTATGCATCATTGAGCCGTGATGAGCTTAGGCAACCATCAACTATTAACTCCTTGACTGCCAGAGAAAATTAAAGAAAAAATCATTGTACAAATCATGCCATGAAAAGGACATCTGATAGAGACAATCTGGCAGACATGGTCTGGGGATATAACTCTCTTGACGGTTAGAGCAAAAGGCAGCATATCAGGGTTATCCCTCTTCATCTGATGACATCATCAGCGATGTCATCAAGTCAGTACGTATCAAGGGGTTAATAAAATCCACTGGAAACCCCTCTTTATTAACAGCATAATCCGCCTCTCTGTCATTCTCTCTCTCTAAGACTATGTATCGTTGAGCCGTGATGAGTTTAGGTAACCATCAACTATTAATAAAATCCACTGGAAACCCCTCTTTACTAACAGCATAATCCGCCTCTCTGTCATTCTCTCTCTCTAAGACTATGTATCGTTGAGCCGTGATGAGTTTAGGTAACCATCAACTATTAATAAAATCCACTGGAAACCCCTCTTTATTAACAGCATAATCCGCCTCTCTGTCATTCTCTCTCTCTAAGACTATGTATCGTTGAGCCGTGATGAGTTTAGGTAACCATCAACTATTAATAAAATCCACTGGAAACCCCTCTTTATTAACAGCATAATCCGCCTCTCTGTCATTCTCTCTCTCTAAGACTATGTATCGTTGAGCCGTGATGAGTTTAGGTAACCATCAACTATTAATAAAATCCACTGGAAACCCCTCTTTATTAACAGCATAATCCGCCTCTCTGTCATTCTCTCTCTCTAAGACTATGTATCGTTGAGCCGTGATGAGTTTAGGTAACCATCAACTATTAATAAAATCCACTGGAAACCCCTCTTTACTAACAGCATAATCCGCCTCTCTGTCATTCTCTCTCTCTAAGACTATGTATCGTTGAGCCGTGATGAGTTTAGGTAACCATCAACTATTAATAAAATCCACTGGAAACCCCTCTTTATTAACAGCATAATCCGCCTCTCTGTCATTCTCTCTCTCTAAGACTATGTATCGTTGAGCCGTGATGAGTTTAGGTAACCATCAACTATTAATAAAATCCACTGGAAACCCCTCTTTATTAACAGCATAATCCGCCTCTCTGTCATTCTCTCTCTCTAAGACTATGTATCGTTGAGCCGTGATGAGTTTAGGTAACCATCAACTATTAATAAAATCCACTGGAAACCCCTCTTTATTAACAGCATAATCCGCCTCTCTGTCATTCTCTCTCTCTAAGACTATGTATCGTTGAGCCGTGATGAGTTTAGGTAACCATCAACTATTAATAAAATCCACTGGAAACCCCTCTTTATTAACAGCATAATCCGCCTCTCTGTCATTCTCTCTCTCTAAGACTATGTATCGTTGAGCCGTGATGAGTTTAGGTAACCATCAACTATTAATAAAATCCACTGGAAACCCCTCTTTACTAACAGCATAATCCGCCTCTCTGTCATTCTCTCTCTCTAAGACTATGTATCGTTGAGCCGTGATGAGTTTAGGTAACCATCAACTATTAATAAAATCCACTGGAAACCCCTCTTTACTAACAGCATAATCATCCCTTGAGTTTGGTTTGCTTTTCAAGACCCCCCCCCCCGTTTTCCACTTTTACATCAGTCCCCTATGTTACTAAGTAAGCTCTTCTCAACTGCCCCTGTTCCTAGTTTGTTTTATATCTGATTACTTGTCTTATCTCAAACGGCTTAGGTTAAGTGATGATGTGTATGTGTGTGTGTGTGTGTGTGTGTGTGTGTGTGTGTGTGTGTGTGTGCGTGTGTGCGGCGTTTGCAAGAGATTTCACAGTTATTCACCTACATGTTTCCATAGACAAAATGACATCATATTCATCAAAGAGCAAAAAACCACCATTGTCATGTGTGTGTGGTTTCTTTTGCTTTTTTTTCTCTCTCTCTGTCTATTTATTTTGGGGTGTGTGGGAGGTGGGGGGGGGGCGTGGATTTAGTGTTTTCTGCTGCATGTTTTGTTTTGTTATCTATTTTGTTTTGCTTTCATTGTGTTTCTCCAGTTTATGTCTAGAGTCTTGTTGCGCCCATATAGAGATAAAGATCCAAGGCATTATCAGCAGTGAAAAATAGCAACATGCAATCATCCCACAACCCATAAATAGAGCATGCTTTGAAGGCCATGTCTAGTAGCACTATCGTCTGCTTTGGATGAGGCTACATGATACTGCTTGGCATTGTCTAGCTTCTTCACTCTCTGCTCTCTCTCTTTGTGTGTGTGTGTGTGTGTGTGTGCGTGTGTGTGTGTGCGTGTGCGTGTGTGTCTGTGTGTGTGTGCGTGTGTGTGTGTATGTGTGTGCGCGCGCGTGCGTGCGTGCGAATGTATGTGTGTGCGCGTGTGTGCGTGCATGCATGCGTGCGTGCATTTTGTGACTATTTTTTCATGCGTGTTTGTCACTTTCTGTGTTCTGTGCTTTTGCGTGTGGATTGAGCATGTGTGCTTATATGTGTGCAGGCATGCGTGCAATCAACATTACCCTTTTAAAAGCGTTTATTTTTCAAACAAGGGGAAACAACACTCAAACAAACTTACACAGACGGTGACAATCTATCGCTTCCCTCCCTTATTTTGAAGCGCTGCGCCACACTCTACTCACCCGATAAACTGGACGTTTCCTCATCCCAGATACCATCCACACCTCGGTAATCCACCACCGGCCGGCCCCCCACCCTCTCTCTCTCCACCACACCACCCCTCTCCTCTCCCTTATCCTCCTTCCCCCCCTGCCTCATCATCAAGCTTCGTCGTTTTTCTTCCAGCATTTCTTGCAGTTTCCTCAGCTCCTCAGAATGAGAGCTGCTGCTGGTCGGATTCTCTTCCGCTGGTGCAGACTGACTCTCCCGACTATTGGAGACGGTATTTTCGTCAGTAATGGATGGAGGGGTGGGGGTGGTGGTGGTGGTGGTGGTGGCGTGGGCTTTCTTTCGTTTGCGCTTCTTTCCATCCCCTGTTTGGGAAAAGGAAAAAATGAGAATTTTCAAGAAATCTATTTTCTGCATTTGAGGAGTAACATCAATCTTGTCATTATGTTAGGAAAATCTAATCTAAAAATGGAGACAAAAGCTCTCAAGAATGCTTGGAAAACAGAAAGAAGCCCTTAAAGCTTGCCATCTCCAATGATGATAATTGTAAGAATAAATCATAAATGCTTATAAATACTGTATTTACTGTATAAGCTCACCAATCTCCAGTGAGGGTCGCCGACTCACACCCACACCCTCCCCCCAGTTATCACCACTGAATGATGTGAATCATTTCATTACTACACATTATTAACATATGAACATTACTAACTGTAACATCTTATCGCTTAATGGACATACTTTTCGGACTATAAACTGTCCCTTATAAGGCATATCTCCCAATATTTTCCACAAAATTCAGATTTTATCATACTTTCTTATCAAGGCTCCCAGGGACCCCCATTTGGGGGTCTATGAAGTACTAAAATTCTAAAGGACCCTCTAAAAGAATGTGCAGGGGATCCCAGGGATGTAATAGAAAAATTATTTTTAGCATTCGCAATGCCACTGGGACCCTCTATCCCGCCTCTAGGACCCTCTATACTGTAAGTGAAGGAGTCCCTGGGACCCCTTGTTTTGCGGGACGATTGGAAGCCCTGCTTACTATAGTGGAACCTCCCTTATAAGACCCTCCATTATAAGACTCCCTCCCTTTTAAGGCCTACTTCTATGAGACATTGCCCTTCTTTGTAAGTATTACAATTACCTCCCTTTTACAACTCCCTCCCATTTAAGACCTCATTTTTGGATGATGTTTGAAGGTCTTATAAGAGAGGTTCCACTGTATATGATTAATCATATCATAAGGCACAGGGGTCTCAGTCTGGGGAAAACGTATCACCTTATTGTCCATAACATATGATCAGTGACTGTATGTATTATTAAAAAACTGAAACAGACTGCATGCACTTGTGAACACATTTTCCCTGATTTGTGTTCACAAATGCATGCCTTGCTCTTTGGTTTCAACTTGGTTGTATCATTTACGCATTGGACTGTAGAGGGGAAGTATTGTTTTTTGATCTTGTTGATTTTTTGCTCCTTTTGCTGTTTGCCATTTTCTTGTTTGTCTATGTTGATAAAGGCGCATTCGCCGAAATATTCAGCAGTTTTGTTTTGTCTCTTGTGAATAAAATAAGACACTTTACACTTGCCGTGTAGTTGTTTGTTTGCTTTATATATGTACCATCTCCTCACTGACCAATCTCTGGAGGGGGCTGCTTATTGTCCATAACATATGATAAATGACCATATGTACCATCTCCTCACTGACCAAACTCTGGAGGGGGCTGCTGGCTGACCCTCCACACCATCAGCTTGCAGTCAGACCCCCCGGTCATCACCAGGTCAGGGTCAAGGTCGCTCCAGTGAACGGTCAGCAGGCGACCCCAGTGACCTCTGAACCCAGCCAGGCCTACGCCCTTTTGTACGTCCCACACCTGACACACACACACACACACACACAGACAGAAACACACACACAGACACACACACACACACACAGACAGACACACACACACAGACAGACAGACAGGCATAAATCTTGAGTCAGAAAATCATATCAGTATTGTGAAACATTTGGCAGATATGTGTACATTATCATTCTTAGTTTGTGTTTACTATATGGCGCATCCCCAACATTTGACACAAAATTCAGATTTCGTTCTTATATTGACGTTTTACTGCCGTGAGATAATTACATACATAAAGCGCACAGGTCAGACTTGCTTTAAATCCCCATCCAAAGGACTCAACGTTCAGTTCTATTTCCTGTCGAACTAGAAAGAAAGGGCGAGGCCAGGATTCAAACCCGAGTCACTCACGCATTGACCACTCTGCCGCCTTCCTTCCGGTCTGAGTCTTTGATCTTGGGTCTGCTATTGAAACATTCAAACATTCACTGAAGTGACATCCCAGGTTTGAACTCACATAGGCCTCAGAGTCAAATCCCACCGACACCAGTCTGCCGTCATGATGCGGGCTCCACGACATGTCAGTGACACGCTGACTGTGACCCTGTAGCTCTCGCAGACTGCTCACGATGTGCAACGCCTCTGAGCCTTCACTTGTCTCTGAAACATGTAACAACCCATTATGTCATAGGGTAACATATCCACAACATGGCAGTGAATGTGTCCCTGTAACTCTCGCAGACTGCTCACGATGTGCAACGCCTCTGAGCCTTCACTTGTCTCTGAAACATGTAACAACCCATAATGTCATAGGGTAAAATATCCACATGTCAGTGACACGCTGAGTGTGACCCTGTAACTCACGCAGACTGCTCACGATGTGCAACGCCTCTGAGCCTTCACTTGTCTCTGAAGGCTCAGAGGCGTTGCACATCGTGAGCAGTGTCATAAACGACACTTGGATCCCTTTTCAAATAATCAAACTTCCATTTGAGCTGCTTCCTGTAGCTGTGTTTAGACAATTCTTTGTCAAAAATGATAGAATTATGGCATTTTAAGCTCTACAACAATGCTTTTTACATCCAATGAAGGGTTATGGCATCTGATGGACGGTATCTTGGATGATAATAAGCATTTTAACGTGAGTATTCGTCATATCGGCGACTCGTGACCACTTTCAATGTCTGACTCACAGTAGACTGTACTGAACACGGCAATCGTTGCCTCTCTTCTCACGATTTTGTTCACTAATAGGGCGCTCTCGTTTATTAGGAGCATAGGTCGAAATTGGAGAAAACATATCGCCTTATAACCCGAAAATGACGGTACCTGTACTAAAATCCTTCAGCCATCAAATTTATTGGATTCACACAAATGTTTACAATGACCAATTCTAAGCATTTGGATTACAGAATAATAGGTATGTAGAAAAGCAAAAGCAACAAGCCTGTAATTTGCAAATCTTCAATTGATATTTGAAAGCCTTCGTCAAGAAGCAAACCAAGGCAAGCCAACAAAAAAGACAGCAAAATTAATTGATTGTGATCTAGAAATATTTGACCTAAAACCTGTCTTACCCAGCAGCACCTTGGACAGATCGACGGCGTGTATGACCGCGTCGTTGCCGGCGGCAACCATCCAGTTCTTGCAGGGGGAGAGGGAGGGGGACTGGTCGGTGAAGAAGGGGTGCCACCGGCAGCAGTTCACCAGTTTCTTCTGCAGTTTGATTCGCGCCAGGAGAGTCAGGGCCTGGGCTGACACGATGTACACGGATCTGCAGACAGAAAATGCAGCAATTTCAGTTATTATTAGGTATTAGGTACTTTATAGTCACAGAGGCGTTGCTCCCACCTGGGCAGCGCGACGCAGCCACAGGCGCGCCACCCAATTTTTTGAATTTTTAACAACAAAAATTTGCATGCGATTTTTGTGTAAAAGGGCCATCAAGGCTCTAGCCTGAAGAGGGACAACACTGAAATGAGTTCCCAACACCATCAAAAAGGATTAACAAAGTAAGAAATCGCTTTAAAATGCTATTTAACACAAAGAATAACACTCAATAAAAAGGCAAAACCTCTGACAAGAACAGCCAATCCTCTGTCAGAAATTCTTAATCCTATGAAATCCTCTGATCCTCTGACAATTCTGATGCCTGGTTTACGCATTACCTTTGAATGTGACGAGGATCGTTTCCACTGCATGTTCCCAATAAACAGTTTGACCAAAACCCACTACTAATAGTGTCAGTAGTACTCTACCTGATTTTCTTTACATGAGCTGTCACATAATCTTCAAGTCTGTAAAGTGTGACCTCCCAGAGCCTTAGTACAACAAACACTCCCCCGTGGGGATACCGGGGGGTCTTTCGCACAAATAGTTCCCCCACATTCTGGAAGTTCTGTGCTTGTAACTTCCTCTAATCTGTCACTCTTTGACTCTGCCTTTTCTCTTTGCTTACTGTCATTTGCTATCTATCTCACTGGTCCATTCTCCTGCCTTTTTTCCTATAAATTCTTACAAAGATTTTTTTAGTCGAAGTCAGACATGCTGGGCCTAACTATTTCTTAGTTAGGCACATAACTGCAGCATGACGCATCTACGCTCATATGACAGGAAACTGTCTGAGCGAACGAAGAAGAAGAAGAAGACAACAAACAAAACGAAGAAACATTGAGCACCAAAAAACAAAACTCCCCCGATTTGACAAAGCCAAACTGCTCAGTGGCGACCTACCCATCATCAGCACCAATGGCGGCCGTCCGCATGTCTCTGTTCCAGGATATCTCTGTGGCCTTCAGACTGCTGATCTGGTGACAACAGACAACCACACAGACCGTGACACAGACTATTTCAACATGACAACAGACAACCACACAGACCGTGACACAGACTATTTCAACATGACAACAGACAACCACACAGACTGTGACACAGACTATTTCAACATAACAGACAACCACACAGACTGTGACACAGACTATTTCAACATGACAACAGACAACCACACAGACTATTTCAACATGACAACAGACAACCACACAGACTGTGACACAGACTATTTCAACATGACAACAGACAACCACACAGACTGTGACACAGACTATTTCAACATGACAACAGACAACCACACAGACTATTTCAACATGACAACAGACAACCACACAGACTGTGACACAGACTATTTCAACATGACAACAGACAACCACACAGACTGTGACACAGACTATTTCAACATGACAACAGACAACCACACAGACTATTTCAACATGACAACAGACAACCACACAGACTGTGACACAGACTATTTCAACATGACAACAGACAACCACACAGACTATTTCAACATGACAACAGACAACCAGACTGTGACACAGACTATTTCAACATGACAACAGACAACCACACAGACTGTGACACAGACTATTTCAACATCTACTGACAACAGACTGTGACACAGACTATTTCAACATCTACTGACAACAGACTGTGACACAGACTATTTCAACAATCACAGAAGAAGAATCACACCAACAGAAACACACACCCCACCCACTCCCCAATGTTTTTGCCGTGATATTTCAGAAGTTTCCGTTTCTAAATAATATAAATTAAATTTTAATGGCTTGGAGTCAAAACGGACTATCCTTAGATAGTCCATCGACGTATTATTGGATTTATTACAAAAACTAATAACTTCTATCAAACAATGACTCCAGAAATATAAAAAGGGAGTTTTGCTTTTTATATTTCAACAGTCTTTTTGTTATACAAGTTATTAGTTTTCGTAATAAGTTCAATACTAATGTCAATGGACTATCTAAAGATAGTCCGTTTTGACTCCAAGCCATCACAATCATAACCACTGCACTGTAAGTTATAGAAGCTTTGAAATGGCAATTTTCCAGGGGGGGTAGAAAAGGTTTGAAGATCGGATGTCAGCAACATATCAAAAGGTGGCTTGCACAGCACCAGGCAATAACCTGTGTGGGTTCAGCAGTTAATCTTGGAATACATGGTTTCTCAAAGGCCCATGTGCTTTTTATGTTTTTCCAAAAAAATTTAACTTTCATTTATCAGAAGACTTCAAGCAGCTCAAAAAATGTTTCAGAACCCGTAGTAAATAATAACGCACAGAGAGAGAGAGAGAGAGAGAGAGAGAGAGAGAGAGAGAGAGAGAGAGAGAGAGAGAGAGAGAGAGAGAGAGAGAGAGAGAGAGAGAGAGAGAGAGAGAGAGAGAGAGAGAGAGAGAGAGAGAGAGAGAGAGAGAGAGAGAGAGAGAGAGAGAGAGAGAGAGAGAGAGAGAGAGAGAGAGAGAGAGAGAGAGAGAGAGAGAGAGAGAGAGAGAGAGAGAGAGAGAGAGAGAGAGAGAGAGAGAGAGAGAGAGAGAGAGAGAGAGAGAGAGAGAGAGAGAGAGAGAGAGAGAGAGAGAGAGAGAGAGAGAGAGAGAGAGAGAGAGAGAGAGAGAGAGAGAGAGAGAGAGAGAGAGAGAGAGAGAGAGAGAGAGAGAGAGAGAGAGAGAGAGAGAGAGAGAGAGAGAGAGAGAGAGAGAGAGAGAGAGAGAGAGAGAGAGAGAGAGAGAGAGAGAGAGAGAGAGAGAGAGAGAGAGAGAGAGAGAGAGAGAGAGAGAGAGAGAGAGAGAGAGAGAGAGAGAGAGAGAGAGAGAGAGAGAGAGAGAGAGAGAGAGAGAGAGAGAGAGAGAGAGAGAGAGAGAGAGAGAGAGAGAGAGAGAGAGAGAGAGAGAGAGAGAGAGAGAGAGAGAGAGAGAGAGAGAGAGAGAGAGAGAGAGAGAGAGAGAGAGAGAGAGAGAGAGAGAGAGAGAGAGAGAGAGAGAGAGAGAGAGAGAGAGAGAGAGAGAGAGAGAGAGAGAGAGAGAGAGAGAGAGAGAGAGAGAGAGAGAGAGAGAGAGAGAGAGAGAGAGAGAGAGAGAGAGAGAGAGAGAGAGAGAGAGAGAGAGAGAGAGAGAGAGAGAGAGAGAGAGAGAGAGAGAGAGAGAGAGAGAGAGAGAGAGAGAGAGAGAGAGAGAGAGAGAGAGAGAGAGAGAGAGAGAGAGAGAGAGAGAGAGAGAGAGAGAGAGAGAGAGAGAGAGAGAGAGAGAGAGAGAGAGAGAGAGAGAGAGAGAGAGAGAGAGAGAGAGAGAGAGAGAGAGAGAGAGAGAGAGAGAGAGAGAGAGAGAGAGAGAGAGAGAGAGAGACTTACACACACACACACACACGCAAGCACGCACGCACACACCTTTCTAGGGAGAGAGGTGGCAGAGTGGTTAAGACGTGCGCCTGCCAAATGTAAATGTAAAAAAACAAATTGGGTAGGCGCTGCACTTGCGGTGACACACTCTCCAGGGGAGAGCAGCCCGAATTTCACAGAGATAAGTCTCAGTGACTAGAATATACCAAAAACCAAATACCAATACACACACACACAGTGTAAACTGACCTGCTGGCTATTGACAGACACAATGTTCTCTGTCATATCCAGGGCCTGGGCATGACTGTTTCCTCTGGACAGTACGGCACTGCTGTGCTCCAGGACCTTACAATCCCCCACAGAGTACAGAGAGTAGCTCGTCTGCTCTGGAAAACACACACAACACCAGTCAGTTCACCCAGGGCCTGGGCATGACTGTTCCCTCTGGACAGTACGGCACTGCTGTGCTCCAGGACCTTACAATCCCCCACAGAGTACAGCGAGTAGCTCGTCTGCTCTGGAAAACACACACAGCACCAATCAATTCACTCCTGCAGGACTTCACTGCCTTAGGTAAACTCCATTACTGGCCTGGGGCTGCCTAGAAAATGTTTTACAACAAAATAATAAGAAGCGCAACAAAACTCACACTGTCAATGATTCCGTTTTGACATTACTGGTTGATCCAAGTTTATTTTTCGATTTGAAATCGTGGCTACCTGCATTAAAATCAGAGTCACTAGTCTCCTTATTACTATCGCTGTTAATGAAAACGTATTGGACTATTTTCTGAGGCTTGTCTAGGGCCGATTTTTTTAAAACATTTTTAACATTAAAAATTAAGATAGAACGAAGTACCAAACATAAGTAGACCGAAAGCTGGAACCGTGATGAAGAGATGTAACTCGAAAAACGTGGTTTGGATGGAAAAAGACATGGATTTAGTTTTAGACTAAAAAATCGCTGTTCCAAGAATACTCGTAAGTAGGCCCTGACCGAGTTTTTTTAATAATTCAAAATCGTTGCGATGCGAATGAGTTAACGGAAAAATCACTGATGTAAGCTCTAGAGCAGTTACAGAGGGAAGCAATGGAGCAGAATGGGTGGAACCCATACAACATACCCTCTGTGCTTTGGGAGGAAGCAATGTGAGAGCTGGAGCAGAATGGGTGGAACCCATACAACATACCCTCTGTGCTTTGGGAGGAAGCAATGTGAGAGCTGGAGCAGAATGGGTGGAACCCATACAACATACCCTCTGTGCTTTGGGAGGAAGCAATGTGAGAGCTGGAGCAGAATGGGTGGAACCCATACAACATACCCTCTGTGCTTTGGGAGGAAGCAATGTGAGAGCTGGAGCAGAATGGGTGGAACCCATACAACATACCCTCTGTGCTTTGGGAGGAAGCAATGTGAGAGCTGGAGCAGAATGGGTGAAACCCATACAACATACCCTCTGTGCTTTGGGAGGAAGCAATGTGAGAGCTGGAGCAGAATGGGTGGAACCCACACAACATACCCTCTGTGCTTTGGGAGGAAGGTCCCCAGCACACGACGTACACCGTGTGACGATGGAAGGTGTTGGACAGAGTGGGCATCCTGCAACATACATCGTCGTCATCGTCATCATTGTCATCATCGTCATAATCATCATCATCATCATCATCGTCATCAGTTTTAACTTCCCTATACGACCTTAGGGCCTCTAAAAGAAATCATTTACACTACAGCCCTGAGATGATTGACATTGCAAAGGTTATATCCAGTTCTGAGATTGTTCATTTGTTCTAATTGATTCGTTAGTTTACGGTTTTATATTGTTGTTGATAAGCACTCACACACACAGGGGCACACACGCACACATTTTCCCCCCTCATTTTAATTTACTGACTTGTTGTTTTTGTTTTGTGTTTTATTAAAGTCTAATATCACCATTGTTGTGAACAGACTTTAAATTAAACCAATCAATCAATCAAATCAATCAATCGTCATCATCATCATCGTTGTCATTAACCACTGCTAGAGAAAATTTGATAAACTATCTTCTTTATTCTTATAAAATGAAAAAAGAGATCTGTTAAGACTCAATCTGAGAAAAAAATGTCTAGAGATATATCTTTTCTGACTTGTCTAAAACAAAAACTATCATTCCAGCGCTATGATGTCAAAAGTTATGACATCATCAATGACATCACACGCCCCGTGATACACACAGGGAAAGGGTTAACACCATCATGTCATCATCAGCAGACAGAGTGACTATGAAAAGTGACATCATCAATGACATCACACGCTGTGGTAGTCACAGGGAAAGGGTTAACACCATCATGTCATCATCAGCAGACAGAGTGACTATGAAAAGTGACATCATCAATGACATCACACGCTGTGGTAGTCACAGGGAAAGGGTTAACACCATCATGTCATCATCAGCAGACAGAGTGACTATGAAAAGTGACATCATCAATGACATCACACGCTGTGGTAGTCACAGGGAAAGGGTTAACACCATCATCATGTCATCATCAGCAGACAACGTAGACAGTGTGACGATGAAAAGTGTTAGAGAGAGTGGGCATCCTGTAACTTATTGGTCCTCACTGTCATTGTCATACCACACACCAATAAAACCGCGTCACACTCTCCAACCTTTTCGGTTGGAACAAAACTCAGTTGTGAACTCTATTCAACTACTCGTGGCCATGTGCCGTCTTCACTATCAGCCAAGCATTGGCTGCATTCACACAACTGCCTGAGAGAGTTTGAAGTAAACGGCGCAGTCGCTAATACCTTCAGACCTGGTTGGAAGGGTTTCATCCGACCAAAATTTGCATTTGTGATTTCTACTCACTCTGCTAAAAGAAAGGAAAACTGTGGAAAGGTCACAACCATTTTCCATCCGACTCGGTTGGATAGAGTGAGACGGCTTTGATAATAGAACTGGCATTTTACAACACAGAGTATGGCGACTGTGTACATAAGGCAAACCCTACAAACTTCAACACAACAAAAATATGATAAAAAAAAGTATCGTACTTGTGCGCTATAACATCCAAGACCCCAACCCTTCCGTCCTCGGTCCCGTATCCCAGCCAGCCCTCTTTGGTGGGGTGCCACGCCACCTGGTGAGTGAAAAACAAAACGCAATCGCACATGAAAGAATGTATCACAATGCATATTTAATATACAAATCAACAAGGGAATTTTTTTTTAACAAATTTGTCTTGATCAAACAAAACAAATCATGCGCAACAAAGAATCTAATTTCCCATTCCACATCAAGCTTGAAAATGGGAAAGACAGGGTTACCAGTAAATGCGGATATGGGTGGCGCTGCACTTGCGGCCACGCGCTCTCCAAGTGGAAGCAGCCTAAATTGCACAGAGATAAGTCTCTGTGACTAGAAAATACCAAATACAAAACAAAGTGCAGCTCATTTTCCAGCTGCTATATCATCAGAATAAACCTGTTCCCTAAAGGTGATGACTGACAGTGTTGGCATCAAACGGGTTGTTCCAGTTGCTATATCATCAGAATAAACCTGTTCCCTAAAGGTGATGACTGACAGTGTTGGCATCAAACGGGTTGTTTCAGTTGCTATATCATCAGAATAAACCTGTTCCCTAAAGGTGATGACTGACAGTGTTGGCATCAAACGGGTTGTTCCAGTTGCTATATCATCAGAATAAACCTGTTCCCTAAAGGTGATGACTGACAGTGTTGGCATCAAACGGGTTGTTTCAGTTGCTATATCATCAGGTGAATAGTGGCATCAAATGGGTTGTTCCAGTGTTATCATAAAGGTGATGACTGACAGTGTTGGCATCAAACGGGTTGTTCCAGTTGCTATATCATCAGAATAAACCTGTTCCCTAAATCATAATAAACCTGTTCCCTAAAGGTGATGACTGACAGTGTTGGCATCAAACGGGTTGTTCCAGTTGCTATATCATCATAATAAACCTGTTCCCTAAAGGTGGTGACTGACAGTGTTGGCATCAAACGGGTTGTTCCAGTTGCTATATCATCAGAATAAACCTGTTCCCTAAAGGTGATGACTGACAGTGTTGGCATCAAACGGGTTGTTCCAGTTGCTATATCATCAGAATAAACCTGTTCCCTAAAGGTGATGACTGACAGTGGTGGCATCAAACGGGTTGTTCCAGTTGCTATATCATCAGAATAAACCTGTTCCCTAAAGGTGATGACTGACAGTGGTGGCATCAAACGGGTTGTTCCAGTTGCTATATCATCATAAACCTGTTCCCTCCGTTGAACTTCAATTGTTCCATTACACAGATCACGGAAGAGACAGAACTTGAAGAAAACAACAATTAAAAGAAGAAGTGGGAAAAGTAGCAGAAGGCAAAGGTAGAGAAAATAGGAAGAAATTGTTATTGTGCATAGCACAGCAGTCACTTTACTTCTTCTTTTTTATTACACATTTTTTTCCATTTTACAATTTTTTACATGCACATATCATACAAAATAGTAATCATTTTGATAACATGACAAAAATGACACACAACATTAAATGTAACAAGGACAACAACAACAACTATGGTAGTAATAGTAACTATGATAGTGGTGATTGATGACAACAACAACTATGGCAGTAATAGTAACTATGATAGTGGTGATTGATGACAACAACAACAATGGCAGTTTTAATGAACAGATAGTGGTGAATGATGAACAATGAAGATGATTCAACAACTAAAATGGCAGGGTAATAGTAACTATGATAGTGGTGATTGATGACAACAACAACAAAGCAATATGGTAGTAATAGTAACAAATACATGATAGTGGTGATTGATGACAACAACAACAACTGTTCCAACTATATCATCAGAATAAACCTGTTCCCTAAAGGTGATGACAGTAATAGTAACCTATGATAGTGGTGATTGACAACAACAAACTGACAACAACAACAACAATGGTAGTAATAGTAACATGATAGTGGTGATTGATGACAACAACAAACTATGAGTAATATCAGTAACTATGATAGTGGTGATTGATGACAACAACATCAACAATGGGTAACTATGGCAACAATGGGTAGTAACTATGATAGTGGTGATTGATGACAACAACAGCAACAAACTGATAGATGACAATGACAATAATGAAGATGATTGATGACACAACTATGGCAGTAATAGTAACTATGATAGTGGTGATTGATGACAACAACAACAACAAGTAAGTAACTATGATTGAAACAAGCAATGACAATGAAAATATGATGTTACAACAACAACTATGGCAGTAATAGTAACTATGATAGTGGTGATTGATGAACAACAACAACAACATGGTAGTAATAGTAACTATGATAGTGGTGATTGATGACAACAACAACAACTATGGTAGTAATAGTAACTATGATAGTTGATGACAACAACAACAACAATGATGACAACAACAACAACAACTATGGCAGTAATAGTAACTATGATAGTGGTGATTGATGACAACAACAACTATGATAGTGGTGATTGATGACAGGCAGTAATAGTAACTATGATAGTGGTGATTGATGACAACAACAACAACAATGATAGCAATGACAATGAAGATGACAACAACTATGGCAGTAATAGTAACTATGATAGTGGTGATTGATGACAACAACAGCAACAATGATAGCAATGACAATGAAGATGACAACAACTATGGCAGTAATAGTAACTATGATAGTGGTGATTGATGACAACAACAGCAACAATGATAGCAATGACAATGAAGATGACAACAACTATGGCAGTAATAGTAACTATGATAGTGGTGATTGATGACAACAACAGCAACTATGGCAGTAATAGTAACTATGATATGACAACAACTATGGCAGTAATAGTAACTATGATAGTGGTGATTGATGACAACAACAAGCAACAATGATAGCAATGACAATGAAGATGACAACAACTATGGCAGTAATAGTAACTATGATAGTGGTGATTGATGACAACAACAGCAACAATGATAGCAATGACAATGAAGATGACAACAACTATGGCAGTAATAGTAACTATGATAGTGGTGATTGATGACAACAACAACAATGGCAATGATAGAACTGATAACAACAACAGCAACAATAGTAACTATGAATGATTGATGAAGATGATAGCAACAACTATGGCACAAATAGTAACTATGATAGTGGTGATTGATGACAACAACAACTATGGCAGTAATAGTAACTATGATAGTGGTGATTGATGACAACAACAGCAACAATGATAGCAATGACAATGAAGATGACAACAACTATGGCAGTAATAGTACTATGATAGATTGATGACAACAACAGCAACAATGATAGCAATGACAATGAAGATGACAACAACTATGGCAGTAATAGTAACTATGATAGTGGTGATTGATGACAACAACAGCAACAATGATAGCAATGACAATGAAGATGACAACAGGATGAAAAACAATGATAGCAACAACAATGAAGCAGTCACTTTACTGTTGATGCCTTGCCACAGTGTTGACCATGAGATGATGATGATGATGATGATAACGATGAAGATGATGATAACAATGATGATGATGATTATAACAATGATGATGGTGATGATGGATGATGATGATGACTGATGATGATGACAATGATGATGATAAACATGATGATGATGATAAACATGATGATGATGATAAACATGATGATGATGATGGCAATGATGATGATGATATGATGATAATTATAACGACTAACGATGATGATGATATGATGACAATGATGATGACGACGATAACGATGATGGTGATGACAATGATGATAACTCACTGTAGTGACTTTACTCTTGATGCCCTGCCACACACTGTTGATATCGTAGGGGTTGCTTTTGTTGGACGTGTTCCACACACGAATCATGGAGTCCCCAACACCAATCGCCAGTCGACCTGAAAGCAGCGTCAATGCAGCCTCAATTAACTCATTCAAGTCGTTCCAGCCATATATGTCTGGAAATAATAGATAGCTGTCAATTTGATGCATTTGCTTCAAGGGAAGTAAATCTGTGTGCACACCATACCTTGGTCACTTCTAAACACGCTTCACTCACTTAGACCACAATTTTGCCTCTGACATTGCTTTTGTAGTGGTTTGTTGTGGGGAAACCAATCGGTGTAGAGAGTTTTTCTATATAAAGTCATATAAAAGTCTGATCTACCACTTCCCTATGTCTAAACCTGAAGTAAAAACCTGTAATCTTCTATCATTTCTCCTTTTGTTTATGTATGTTTTGGTGAGTGATTTGTGAGTTTTTTTAATAATTCAAAATCGTTGCTATGCGAATGTGTTAAGCATATCATTGAACACACAGAAGCACAATGAGATTGAAACAGTGACCAGTTAGTGAGTTACTAATCACTTCTGATTCACTGCCTTGGCTCGAGGCTGTCAGGCCAATTGACATAGGCTACCCCCCCATGGGGACACCGGGGGGTCTTCCGTACAAATAGTTCCCCCACCTTCTGGAAGTTCTGTGCTTGTAACTTCCTCTAATTTGTCTCTCTCTTTCACTCTGCCTTTTTCCTTGCTTTGTGTCATCTACTATTTTTCTGACTTTTGGCTCATTCTCCTGCCTTTTTTTGAAAAAAATATCTTCCATATAGTTTTCTCCTTTGAGCTCCTCTGAAATCAGAATGTGTCGGCTGAATGCAGCGGGGAGACCAGTGAAAACTGGAAAACGGACACATACACACCCGTTGTGGCCTTATGGCCAAGGAACGCAGAAGAAGAAGAAGACATAGGCTAGAACACCAAGGCTATATCAAAATGTTGTTTTGCTATGCATAGTTATGCACAAATTTTCTTTAGCCATAAAAAGCTCCTAGCATAATATCATCAGTCTCCAAAATCCTATGAAGTCGGAGTGCGGATGCTTATGTGGCGGGGTAACCAAAACCGGTCACACACGTAATGTTCTCATCCGTAGCTGATGCACTTGTACCATAGTGTTCATGTGATTCCGCTGGTGGTATGATCCCTGGAGTCTTTTAGCCAGGGTAAGCCAACAACAATGACAACAACTTCTGATTCAGATTACAGACATATTCAGTTTCCTCTTAATTGTTTTAGTCAATATTAAATTATTTACACAAACTGAAAATGAAGTGTTTAATTCTCCTACTGCCATGGACTGAGATGTGTGCCATGGCATCGCATATTATTATTATGTCATTGCCAGTAGGCGGGTGTCGGTAAACATCTTCCAAGTGGTTTGTCTACTTTTCGAGGGTGTTATGTCGGTGCACTTCTGTTAATTTAACGCATTTAGTAAAGTACTGATGATCATTTTTAGTTCTCTTGAAAAATTACTTGGCAGAGAAATACTTGGTGCTAAAAGAGTTAAGTTAACAAAAGTAAAAGAAAAAAATCTTTGTTTTCAACCTTTTTCGACAGGCAAGATACATAAATAATGAACACACACACACACACACACACACACACACACACACACATACAGTACACACACACAGTACACACACTACACACACACATTTACCAGGGTCAATGGGAGAGCTCCTCACACAGTACACACACACACACACAGTACACACAGTACACACACACATTTACCAGGGTCAATGGGAGAGCTCCTCACACAGTACACACTACACACACACAGTACACACAGTACACACACACATTTACCAGGGTCAATGGGAGAGCTCCTCACACAGTACACACTACACACACACACACAGTACACACACTACACACACACATTTACCAGGGTCAATGGGAGAGCTCCTCACACAGTACACACACACACACAGTACACACACACACACACACACACATTTACCAGGGTCAATGGGAGAGCTCCTCACACAGTACACACTACACACACAGTACACACACATTTACCAGGGTCAATGGGAGAGCTCCTCACACAGTACACACTACACACACACAGTACACACACTACACACACACATTTACCAGGGTCAATGGGAGAGCTCCTCACACAGTACACACTACACACACACAGTGACACACTACACACACAGTACACATTTACCAGGGTCAATTGGAGAGCTCCTCACACAGTACACACCACACACACAGTGACACACTACACACACAGTACACACTTACCAGGGTCAATGGGAGAGCTCCTCACACAGTACACATGTCCCCCCAGGGTAGCCAGGGATCCCACAGCCTCCAACGAATCCAAATCCCACAGCGTCACCTGACCAACACACACCGCAATAATTACGACGTAGATCAACATAGCTCAATTCATCAAACTCCAATCTTGTGGTTAGCATTTTTGTTGCAAAGCAGGTCAGGCAAACATCCTTTTGTATATTTTTAACATGCCTTCATTCCAGCTTCTCTCGAAGTTCTCTTTTCAATGCAACAGTCTCGCTTCATGTTTCTGAACTTTCAACTTTTTTACTTTCAATTTCATCAATAGCAATTCAATAGTTCCTCACACAGTACACTCACCTTTAATATATTGAAGAATAACAAATACAACCAGAGCAAGAATAGTGAAAAGTGCTTTAGAATGCACTTGTACATCAGCATACATTTTTCTGAGAAGTCAAAATGTGTTGGCTGAATGCAGCAAGTCCTCACAGAAAGTACACACACACCTACTAGGTCCCCCCACCCCAGGGATCCCACAGCATGAAACGAATCGAGCAGCAAGTCCTCGACTTAGAAAGTGAAGACCAGACACACACCTACTAGGTACACCCTCTGCTTATACAACGTCAGAAACACTGATCGAGCAGCAAGTCCTCGACTTAGAAAGTGAAGACCAGACACACACCTACTAGGTACACCCTCTGCTTATACAACGTCATGAAACACTGATCGAGCAGCAAGTCCTCGACTTAGAAAGTGAAGACCGGACACACACCTACTAGGTACACCCTCTGCTTATACAACGTCATGAAACACTGATCGAGCAGCAAGACCTCGACTTAGAAAGTGAAGACCGGACACACACCTACTAGGTACACCCTCTGCTTATACAACGTCATGAAACACTGATCGAGCAGCAAGTTCGACTTAGAAAGTGAAGACCAGACACACACCTACTAGGTACACCCTCTGCTTATACAACGTCATGAAACACTGATCGAGCAGCAAGACCTCGACTTAGAAAGTGAAGACCGGACACACACCTACTAGGTACACCCTCTGCTTATACAACGTCATGAAACACTGATCGAGCAGCAAGTCCTCGACTTAGAAAGTGAAGACCGGACACACACCTACTAGGTACACCCTCTGCTTATACAACGTCATGAAACACTGATCGAGCAGCAAGTCCTCGACTTAGAAAGTGAAGACCGGACACACACCTACTAGGTACACCCTCTGCTTATACAACGTCATGAAACACTGATCGAGCAGCAAGTCCTCGACTTAGAAAGTGAAGACCGGACACACACCTACTTCACTCATTAACCCTTTTGCCGCCAGCCATTTTTCAACACAAAAATACCATTATATCCTTATTAATATTGTTGCTTCTTAAAACACAGCTATTATTCTGTGATTGTGTGTGCTCCACTAATTTTGTAAAAAATGATTATAAAAAAAAAGTTCAATAAAAAAAGTTTTAAAAAAAATACCATTATAGTCAACTAGGTGGAGAAACAAATTATCTGCAATGTTGAGAATTCTGTGACATGCATCTAGCATTAGGCCTGTCCTTACCTCCCAAAATTAAGAGAATAGGGTCTTTGGATAACAGGCCCTGATTTGATGCCTTTTAGTGACGTGGGTGTTAAACCATTGTGGTGCATAAATGTACATTGGCGGTGAAAGGGTTAAGGCCATATGGCCTGGGAACACAGAACAAGAAGCATGCATGCAATGCAGTCCAACTTTTCAAACCATTAACATAATGTCCCACCTGTCCTGAGCAAAGGTACAGAGTATTTTGCCCTTCATGCCCACTCCTCCTGATGATGAAGTTTCTCTCTCTCTCTCTGTCTTTCTCTCTGTCTGTCTCTGTCTCTCTCTTTCTCTATTCTCTCCCACCTGACTGTTACAAGCCATTTCTTTTCTGTTTCAGCTTGAAGATACTAACTCTTTGAGAGACGTTGCAATGTTTAGTTTATATGCTTTTAAAATTATGCGAGCAATTGTTAGCTCAGTGAATACATGTCATAATTTAGTTTCATTGTTAGTTCAGATGTTATTATTTCCTTTATATCCTTTTTATTATATTATTTTGGACAACTCTTTTTTTTGTACAGGTTGTTGGCCTCACAATTAAAAGTTCCGAGTTCCCACCTGTCTGTCCTGAGCGAAGGTACACAGTATTTTTCCCTGTGGTCCGCTGCCCTTGATGTTGAAGATGGGCCTGTGGTGGGGCTGGAACTCTGAAGTCCTGAACGTCTCAAACGCCGAGCCCTTGGTGGGCTTTAGGGTCCACAGCAACAGGTCGCCCCTGCACAGAGAACAAGGCAAAATATCGTCTGTGAAATTCAAAAACCTCGTATCTCGATTTTTGGGGGATTTGAGTTAGATACATAGTCAGTTTTCTAATTTTTCCCGCCACCTTCCACCAAAAGCTTGCATCTCTAATGACTTTCTATCTGGGGTAAATGAGGTTGTGAAAATAGACGAAAAACTTGTGTAAGTCCCAAATTCAGATCTAGTTAATTAAGGACAAAAACCTCATATCTTCGTTCTTTTCAAGTCTAAACCAAAAAATGTCGTCATTTTAACAAAATGCAGGACTAAACTCGCAATGTCTTGAACAACATATTCATCATAGTTAATCAATCGTGGTCAACACGGGTAATTTTTAAAAGTTTTTTTTCATTTTTGAATTTCACCAACGATAAATTAATTTAAAGACAATGATGGAACACGGGGAACAGGCTTTAAAGTTTAAGTGCTTAACTCATCCACTTGCTTCCTTTCACAACCGTTCAACATATATGCGATAGCGTACATAGTGTTAAAACATTCACACTTCACAACTCAGCGAACAGTCCCTTAATAGCTTTCAACCAATGAAATGACTTCTAGTCTATTTTAAGGACAAAAAACTGAAACAGACTGCAACGTCACTGGAACGTACAACAAACAAACACCTACACGACAAGTGCAAAGTGACGTTATTTTATTCACAAGAGACAAAACAAAACTACTGGATATTTCGGCGAAACCAAACCTCCCCCTCCCCACCCCTTAAACACAACTGACCCTTGTTTCCAACTTCTACCATCTATGATTGCGTACTCACTGTCCCCAACCTCTCTCACTTCAATTTCCCCCCCCCCCCCCCTTGATTTGTGTTCACAGCCTTGCTCTTTGGTTTCAACTTTGTTGTATCATTTACACGTTGGACTGTAGAGGGGAAGTATTGTTTTTATTTTGATCTTGATGGTTTTTTGCTCCTTCTGTTGCCTGCTTTTTGCTCCTTTTGCTATATTTGATGTTTGCTGTTTAATTGTTTGTCTGTGTTGATAAAGGCGCATTCGCCGAAATATCCAGTAGTTTTGTTTTGTCTCTTGTGAATAAAATAACGTCACTTTGCACTTGTCGTGTAGGTGTTTGTTTGTTGTATTTTAAGGACAGCAATGAATGCAAACGAGTCACTACCCCTCTCTTTGTCTTCGAACATCGAATATTTCTTACTTCCAGATTTGTTTTCATGATTGCAGATGGGTTTCTGTACGGACGTTTTTGTAAATGAACACACACAGCCTTAACTCATTCGCATTACAACGATTTTGAATTATTAAAAAAACTGGTAAAGGTAAAGATGTGCCCCCCCCCCCCCCCCTGCATTTCTCGGTTAATTCCATTTTTCCGTTTTTGCCTTTCTTACCAAACATAAAGCTGTATTTTATTAACCTTTTCAGCTAATTATCTTTTTGGAATAATAACCCTAACCCTAACCCTAACCCCCCCCCCCCCCCCCCCCTATAAGACAGAAAAACGCAATAAACCACAACTGTGACAAATGCCGCGGTGTACTGCAATACATAGGGGGGGGGGGTGTCCTATTAGATAATGGCCTTTATCATGACTGCAATTAATTATTGAACAAAGATAATTAGCTGAAAACGTTCATAAAATACAGCTTCATGTTTGGTAAGAAAGGCAAAAACAGAAAAATGGAATTAAACGAGAAATGTGGCACATCTTGACCTTTACCAAAAAGCTCACAAATCACTCCAGCCATACACACAAACAATACATAATTAAAAGGTGAAATGAAGGAAGATTACAGGTTTTTACTTCAGGTTTAGACATAGGGAAGTGGTAGATCAGACTTTTTTTTAATAAATAAACTTTATATAGAAAAACTATCTACACCGATTGGCACCCCCCACAACAAACCACTACAAAAGCAAAGTCAGAGGCAAAATTGTGGTCTAAGGGAGCGAAGCAAGTTTAGAAGTGACCAATGTATGCTGTGTACACAGATTTACTTCCCTTGAAGCAAATGCATCAAATTGACAGCTACCTATTAATTCCGGACATATATGGCCGGAACGACTTGAACGAGTTAAGAGTACAATAAACAACAACAACAGTCTCACCCACAAGAGCTGGACACCAGACACTCTGGGTCAGATTTCGGCCAGTGGACGTCCACCCACACCTTGTTCAGACCCCGTGACCCCTGGTCGCCTGGCTCTCGCCGCTGATTGGGCAGCTTCTTCACCCACAGTGGCCTCCCCTGGCTGGCCGTCCACACGCGCAGGGTGCGGTCCTTGGACCCCGTCGCTATCAGGCAGCCGCCGGTGTCGCGATTCGCGTCTGAAACATCCACGACAGGTATAAGGAAATGAGAATGGAGACGATTCTTCAGCTTAACCTTTTCGCTGCCAGCCATTTGTCAGCCAAAATATACCATTAAACCTAACTGGGTAGAGAAAAAAAATTTATCTGCAATATTGTGAATTCCTCTGTGACATAACATTAGGCCTATCCTTACCTCCCAGAATTAAGAAAATAGGGTCTTCGGATAACAGACCCCGATTTGATGCCTTTCAGTGCCATGGGTGTTAAACCATTGTGGTGCATAAATGCGACATTGGCGGTGAAAGGGTTAAACAACCTTCAACAAAGTGCAAACATTCAGCAACACTGCCAGAGTACATTCCTCAACATTCTTTACCTGTTATTCAAGTTGCCCCTAACCTCTGGCAAGGTCTTTGGGGCAACACAGAAGTCTTGCTTTCTATTTTCATCCATTTTTGTCTGTTTTCTGTTGCTTAACCCCTTGACTGCCAGAGAAAATTAAAGAAAAAACCCATTGAGCAAATCATACCACGAAAAAGACAACTGATAGAGCCAATCTGGCAAAATGGTCTGGGGATATTAATCTCTTGACTGTGTTAGACCAAAAGCCAACATATCACATTATCAGGGTTATTCCTCTTCATCTGATGATGTCATCAGTGATGTCATGAGGTCAGTACGTAATATGTTGGTGGCAGTCAAGGGGTTAAGAGGGTCTCTTGTCAGTTTCTTGCCTATCTATTCTAGGATGTCATCTTCCTATCGCTTTTTCCTGTGCCTGTGTCATGAGAAATAAGTACCTACCGTGAAATAATTACCCTTCAAAAGCGCACTAGAGCCATTCTTCTTTCATGTGATAAATATGTCAACTATTATTTTAAGATATTGATATTTAAGTGCTCAATCTACACGGAAAGAACCAAGAAATAGAGCGGGAGGGTGTAAATCTACATTTTTGCTGAGAAATCGATGTACAAAGCCATGTCACTAACTAAGTTTCGTATTTTTCAAAATGGCGGACGATATAAACAACCATCCATGCAAACAAAAATACATAATAAAAAATATTAGAAAAATATCCCTGACTTCTCAGTATTAATGATGAATCTTCTGTTCTTTCTGCATGCCACAAGACGCCTCTGAATGGAATAATTTAGGGGTGAATCTTTCCCAAACAGCAAACAATTTGAATGAGAAAAAAAGAGTATTTATATATAATTTTATTTCATGAGTAAAATATTTTATGCAACATCTGCATGCATACACTGCCGAACTGTAACTGTGTCAGAAAACTGCTCACAAACACTAACCTGCCAGAGTGCCGGATCCATCGGGTGACTCAGTGAGGAAGCTTTCCCCGCTCACTGGACACCAGGCCATGGACATGATTTCGTCCTCATGTCCACGCAGCCGGTGAACCAGATGACCGCTGGTGCCCGAAGGGAAATCCACCAGGAACACTGTGCCCATGCGAAACCTGCAAAACAAACACAAACTTGGATAAGGCTAACAAAGCAAAAGTGCCCAAACCCATGGGTGCTTCTACAAAATCCTAGAGAACCTGAAAAGCAGGGGTCCACAGGCCCCTACTCACCTAGTCCATGGCAGGGTACAGGGGCAGCATATCTGTTGGGAGGTAAGGGAAGCAATGCCTCCCTGAAGCTGAAGCAAAAACAAAAATGTTATTTTATTGTTATAAAATTCACTTCACATTTGACATGCTCTGCATGAACTTGAAGCAATGTAATGTACAAAGCTAAGGCATTATCAAGAGATTATGACACAATGGTGGTAAGAAAATAATGGCATGGACAAAATACAGGAAGCTGAGAAAAGGAGACTACTCCTTAATTGTTTAAAAACCTGAAAATGAGACAGTTCTAGGCCTCTGCAAAGAAAAACAAACAAAAAAACATTCAGAACCTATGAAAACCACTTTGCAAGCAGCATTGATTCAGTGAAACTTGCATTTTAATTACCTTTCACACGTTCATACCTAGACGAAAGATTGGTATGTGGTATTTGGTATATTCTACTTCTAGTCAGAGACTTGTATTGTGAAATTCTGGCTGCTTCCACCTAGCTCAGAGCATGTAATCGCAAGCGCACATCTCTTCTTTTTTTCCTTTTTTTTGGGGGGAAGGGAGGGGAGGGGAGGGGGAGGAGATGGAGTGTGGGAGGAGGGTAGTTTCCTACTATATTATTAGGTAATATTAGTTATATTATGAGAAGGTCCAGGGGTCTCAGTTTGGGAAGAAAATATCGTCTTATACTACAGTGAGTCCGTAAAATGCACAGTAATTGAGTAAATTCCCATTCTCACCCTATGGCCAGCAGTGATCGCTGGTGCGGACAGAAGGACAGGCAGGTCACCAGGTCCTTCTCTTTCTCGTTGCGCCATTTGGTCAGAGTGTTGCCCTTCCTGTCCCACACGATTACCTCCCCTTTCTCGTCTCCGCTGGCCACCAGGTGGACGTCAACAGGCGACCAGCACACAGTGGACACCTTCACCTGTTACAACATGCATGGACACTGTAGTTGTCCTCTGCCACAAAGTGAGGGACTATGGGTACATTTTTATCTTATCTAATTAGTCATTACCTAACCAGAGCTTCAGATTGTTTTCAGACTTCATGGGTCATATGACCCATGGCTGCTCAAAATGTGGGGTCCATTTTTAAAATGATGGGCCACTTAAGCGGCACAATGGTTTCATTAATTAAATGGCTGACGAACTGGATGCACCAGACGGGGCATCCCAACGTGTTGATGTGCGTTGATGCGTTGGTTTTTAACGGAAAATATACGTCATTGGCGCGGGCGTGCTGACAATCTGAAGCTCTGCGTAACCATGCTGTATCTTCTGTGTCTGTGTGTGCGTGTATTTACTGTATGTGTGCTTTTGTGCATGTCTGACTCTGTGTGTGTGCCCATAGGTACACGTGTGTACATGTATGTGTGTGTGCGTTGCAATGAGCATGCGTGCAAGTGTGTGTGTGTGTGTGACTGTGTCTGTGCGTGCATGCATCATGCATGGTTTGTATGCGCAATCGCATATCTGTACACTGCATGACACCCGTTCATTGCTTTACCTTATGTTCGCAGTGTGACTGCACATCAGTCAAATCATCCACAGACCAGATTTTCACCCATTTATCATCGCCTCCACTGCAGCACAGCACCCCTTGGCCCACATCCTTCGCTTTGTCGCCCTCTTCTTTCCCGGCCCCTTGAACCACTCCAGCCTCCGGACCTTCCTCATCATCCTTGACAGTCGGAGACAAGGCAACCCCTGTCACACGGTCTGCGTGTTGCGAATACATACGGAGCAGCTTGGGTCCTAAACTCGGGTTTGAAATATCAAAAACAGAAACGTAATCTTTGGAAGCATAAACGTACACTCCCTCTTCATTTGCAGCGCTTGCCGCGCTGAGAAACCAGTTAGGAGACGGAGGTATGTTTTTCTCGTGTTCAGCCATATCGAGAAAATATTTCTCAAACACTTTCAAAGTCGTCTGCAGCAGATGAACTTGAGTTGAAGCAGTCGATGTCGAAAGCACGTTTTCAGCCGGCTTTCGTTTCGAATAAACCGGAAGTTGCTTAATATTGCGGGAAGGCAGTGGCTATAGAGCCGCCAGTGGCTCTAGAGAATGCAGGCAATCTGTCAGTCTGACTCGTAACGCTGAGCTATCCAACTGGATGGTGTGGAGCAGCAGGAAAAAAATAAAACAAAATGAAAGAAGCAGCTGAAACGAAATGAACAAAAAATATAGATCCCATCGCTTCATGGCTCCAGTCAGGCCAATCCGGCTTCCGTAGCGGCCCCCGGGGACAACCCCCGACCGGCACAGCCCCAACCTGCTTAACCACTTTTTGCTGGGGAGTGAGTGATAGGCTTAGAATGATTTTGTTGAGTTCCTGCCTGAAATGTGCCAAGCTAGGAGCCTCTGCAGTGGACGCTGGGAGCAAGTTCCAAACGGGGATGGTTCTTATAGAAAGAAAACTGTATTTGAAACTGTTTGTTTTGATGGAACTATCAGAATTTGTTCTTGTGGTTTGTTCTTGTACGAGCTGGCATGCTGGTCAGATAGTGGTCGCAGTTGATGTCCACAAGGTTGTTGATGATCTTATACAACACAGTGAGCTGGATCTTCTGCCTTCTGGATTCAAGTGTCTCCCATCCGAGTTCATCCAGCATTGATGACACGCTGCTGGTGTTGTGGTAGCAGTTGATTGCATACCTGTAGTAGTAGTAGTAGTAATAGAAGTAGTAGTAGTAGTAGTAGTAGTAGTAGTAGTAGTAGTAGTAGTAGTAGTAGTAGTAGTAGTAGTAGTAAATAGGGACAAAACAAGCCGTGAAGCTTTTTAGGAGTTCCATCATTTTAAACATTGGCAGATATTGTTTTGGTCAAGGTTTGTACGGTTAAAAACTTTTCCTATGAATGAATTAATCAAAGCTTCTAAATATACTAACAAATTTTGGACATTCATCAAGACGATTTTTGAAAATGTTAGTATTTGGTGCACATTTTAACTCAAAAGGAAATTAATTCCACATGTTAGCATGCAGCTCTGTTACTGAAAACATTTTTTCTAATATTAGTATTACACCTTTTGATAAATATCTTACCATCAGAATTTCTTGTCAGATTGTACTGTGGTGATTCAAAGAATTTATCCCATGACAAATCAATATGGCCATTAAATAATTTGTAAGTTTCAATAAGATCCCCCCTAATTCTTCTTCCCTTTAATGAAAACAAATTGAGGTACAAAAGTCTATTTTTATAAGACATTTTTACACTGCTTTACAAGTTTAAAGCTGCTCTGCGCTGTACCATTTCGATCTTGTTTGTCTGGTCTTGGTAGTATGGATTCCAGACTGAGAAGCAGTACTCTAGGTGGGGACAAACAAGGGTCTTGTAGGCATTGGTTTTTAGCTCGCTGTTAGAGGTCTTCACATTTCGTCTCAAGAAGCCTAATACGCTGTTCGCCTTCTTTGATGTGAAGTCAACATGGTCAGTTCTTCCAACTGAGGTCCGATAAAATATAGACGTTGACTCCAGGACGTGCCCTTTGAGTTTGTACATGAACGACTTGGGAGCTCTTGATCTTGTTACTTTCATGATATTACATTTGTCTGGGTGAAAATCCATTCCCCAGTTTTTACTTCAGGCGAAAAACAGAACTAAAAATAGAAAGAATGACTTCAAAATTACCACAAAACACCAATAGTTTCAAGCCTTCGAGATTTTATTTCATCTCTTCGTCAGGAAGATGATTAAAACTGACATGAGATAAAAGTTTCAAAGGTACAGCTAAAAAGAAAAAAGAAAAGCACGGATGAGCACAAGTTCAATATTATTTCTTGACAAGGAAAAGAGAAAGAAAAAATAGGAGACCGAGTATGCTGTTCCGAAGAAAAAAAGTAAACGCACAAAAAGTGGAGAATTGAAAACTACTCAATTTAAGTAAAGGCCTAACAAATCAAGGTAGTTGAAAGAAAGGAAAGATAAATATGATGGCAAAGCCACACAAGCGCACCTCCAGTTCATGGTCATAAAAATTCAGATTCAAACTGGGAGTAGGCCTACGCCTGAGAGCCCCTGCTTGATTAAGAGCATGCCCACCCCTACAGATATTGGAGCACGAGAAAAGGAAAGTACACAATGTAAGAGTAGTATTTGGCACATGCCTACATATCTAACTAAAATAAACATGTATACATTTACAAACAAAATGTCCCCATAAACAGGTAAGCGCATCATGTAAAATTACTGAGAGACACCAACAATTAAACAAACATCATTTTGGTTTGGAAAAATGTATTTCTATTTTGTATTTTATATAGTTATATGATTTGATGCTGTTTTATTATTCACATAAATGTCACCATTTCGTAATAGAACTAGAAAGACGTCTGTGTGAGGACTGATCTTCCTCATTTATTCGCCCATAGCGGCTCTCTGTCTCTGTCTAACTGTCTCTCTCTCTCTCTCTCTCTCTCTCTCTCTCTCTCTCTCTCTCTCTCTCTCTCTCTGTATGCATGTAGTGTGTGTGTATGGGGGGGGGGGGGTGACTTTGTCTAGAGCTCTCTTTTGGGGGTTTTCTGCTTTGTCTGTCTGAATGTGTCTTCGTCTGTATGTATGCCTTTGCTGCCTGTCTGTCTCTCGTCTACATGTATGTCTCTCTCTCTCTCTCTCTCTCTCTCTCTCTCTCTCTCTCTCTCTCTCTCTCTCTCTCTCTCGTTATCATTTGCATGCATGCGTGCATACTTGTACCTGAGTGCAACTTTTCCTGGTATACAAGGATCTCCTGTTTTTAAATCTTACAAGAAAAGGAGGTTCCTTTTTTTAAGTCGTCAAAGAAGATCTTTGTGTGTCTACTATATTTTTCAAATACTTTAAAATAAGCATTTGTATAAATTGTGGAAAAAGCAAACTAAAATACCTTCATAAATCAATTTTTGCTTCAGCTGCTGGGTGACATTACCCCTGGACCCCGGCCTTTCAGGTTTTGTTTTTTTCATTTTGCGTAGTTGCACCCATGTATGTATGTATGTATGTATGTGCATGACTCTAACTCTCTCTCTCCATCTCTCTCTCTCTCTCTCTCTCTCTGTCTCTCATCTTTTTCTGCATATCAGTATCAATGTGTTTTCGTCTGTCTTTCTGTATTGACTCTCTCTCTCTCTCTCTCTCTCTCTCCTCAGAGATTGACGAGAGACAGAGAGACAGACAGACAGGAGGCAGACAGAGAGGGGGGGATATCAAAGAGACAGAGATAAAAAGACAGAGACTGACAAACAAAGAGAGATATTTATGAACAAATTATACCACAAAACACTACCAACCCTCCATGGACTGTACAAATGTGGCTTGAAAAGGCTTTATAGCTTAAAATGCCACTGTTAATAGTGGTGGATCCATAAATGATGCCAGTGGTTCTACCCATAATGGAGATAATATTTGATCAAAGAAACCACAAACACCACTAACTGTGTATACTTTTTGAAGGTAGCTCTGTGCTGTGAAAAGAATAAAATAAAAGTAAAATATTGTGCTGGTTTACTTTTTGTCCCAATGGGGGACAGAAAGTGTATGAGCATAGTACATATAGAGATCTCTTTCGAATTATGGAATTCTCATCAGTATGTATATCTGCTAACAAACACTATCTTGTGGATCAACCCCAACAGGAAGACATTTCTAATAAAAGAATGGTGCCTTCTCTGCACTAGACCGAAAAGTCCACAATTTAAGCAAACCAGCACAAGATGAAGAGAAAAATGAAGAACATTTTGGGTAAAATAGATAAGTTATTAAAATGCGGAAATTGCGATTTGAAAATTTTAATACATGTGGGTAGAAAGAGCCGACCACTGAGGTGATCCTCTAATTAAAGGGATGCAAGTAAACCTTGTGGTGTAGCTACTCCCTGAACCCAACATGTAAAGAGCTGGAAAGTCAGTGCATAAAGAGTAATATATGGACAGGTAAGAGAAAGAGGCAGATACAGACACATGAGAGAGATGCAAAGAAACAGAGACAAAGGAAAACAGAAAGACAGACAACAACAGAGAGGGGAAAAGAGACGGACAGACACAGACAAATGGAGACAAAGGGACAGAGAGAGGTGGGCAGACACAGATAAGAGAGAGAAGAGAGAGAGAGACAAAGGCAGAGAACAGACCAAAGAGACTGAAGATTGACAAAGACACTGACGCCTTAAAAAGTTTGTTTCACTACTCTATAGACTTAAGCTAAATGCTTTTAAAACTAAATTCATAAAAAATCTTCAATGTGTATATATGCGGTGCTATTGATAATTGTACAACAACACACATTCAATATTATTGCCCTTATTTTGAATCGGCCCTTTCAGAATTCAGAAAAGATGAATCCAAATGTATATTCCAAGATGCTGTATCTCTTTTGAATTTTGTACAAACTTTAATGCTAAGTCCATTTGGCTCGTTTCTATGATTGCTGTTTTTTGGTTTATTTTTAGAATGTTTGCATTTTGAT
>CM065691.1:4884519-4907019 GCA_017654935.2 Phymorhynchus buccinoides | reverse complement strand
GACCTGACAGACCAGGGTGTGGCTGCGAGTTGGGACTTGGAACAAGCGGCGTGGGAGCAACGCCACTGTGTAGCCCGGAAAATGGGACAGCAAAAAAACAAAAAAAGATGTTTCCAACTGCCATTTTTGTCTTTTTTTCAGATTCGAGGCATGTCGGTGTCAGAGGCCAAGAAACAGCTGAGTTTCTACAGAAGGAAAGGAGCGCAGTCTGTTCTGGAGGTCAGTGGCGTGGATGTGCCTCACCTAAGTAGAGAAATGTTTAACCCCTTCACTGCCAGAGGAATACAGAGAAATTGTCCATTTTCTTATTATGAAATTTAAAAGAGATCTGTTAATCTGAGAAAATGGTCTAGAGATATTATCTTTCCTGGCTTGTCCAAACCAAAAACCATCACTCCAGGTGACATGACATCACTCCAGGTGACATGACATCAAAGGTTATGACATCTCCAATTACATCACACATCCCATAGTATATCTATAGGGGACTGGGCAGGGAAGGGGTTAAACTCTAGACTTACCAGTAAATCGGATTATGGGAAGAGATATAGTTGCTTTGAAAACAAGACAAAAAGACTGATGGACAGGGATAACTGACTGATATCAACAAGGTTTCAGTACTGTTATTAAACATATAAATCAAGTATGAGAATTATGCTACGACAATTGTTAGTGTTGTCACTATTTGTATTATTATCTTTATCATCAGAATTCATAATTGTTGTTATTGTCATCATCGTCATTGTTGTTGCTACCATTATTATTACTGCGGTTGTTGCTATTCACCATGTACTACAGTCACTTTCATCTATTATTATTATTATTATTATTATTAATGCTAAATATTGTCCTTATGTCCACTGAGTGGTATTTGGTGATTATTGTCTTTAATGGTGCTTTCAAAACAATCACTATGTTCCGTGTGTGCATGTGTTCTGTTTTGTTTTATATGTGCTTATCTTGCAAAATGTTAAAAACAAATTTCAATAAAAAAAAAAAAAAAAAAAAACTAAAAAAAAACACCAACAACAAGAAGGTTTCAGTTAATTGTATTAATTGAAAGAGAATGCAGTTGATTGTGTAACCACTTTGGATCCTGAGCAAAAGCTGAGATTTTCTACCGTACTTTACGGACTATAAGGCGATACTTTTCCCCAGACTGAGACCCCTGTGCCTTATAATGTGACTGATAATATTGTAAGAACATATAGTACAGTATGTTACGGACTATAAGGCGATACTTTTCCCCAGACTGAGATCCCTGCGCCTTATAATATGACTAATGAAATATTAAGAAAGCATAATAACGAAATCTGAATTTTAAAATTTTGGGGGTGCGTTTTGGTACTTTTGTAGATGGCAAGTGTTGCGACTGATCAATGAATCAATATTATGTCTATGGTACTTTTGTAGATGGCCAGTGTTGCGACTGATCAATGAATCAATATTATGTCTATTGACAAAATGCATTTGTTTCATATGTATGAAAACAAAATTCTGCTTAATATTAAGATTCCAGAGAGACATAAAATTAAAAAAACCCATTTAAACAGAGGGAGGTATTTCTAGGGCACCAGCCCTCTTCATCATCCAGGAACTGAAGATAATGACGTCAAATTAGTATGAGGTCATGACTTTGATGACGCCACTTGGTGACTTAGGCAAAGACCCCATCGTTGAACATCCAGGAACTGAAGATAATGACGTCAAATTAGTATGAGGTCATGACTTTGATGACGCCACTTGGTGACTTAGGCAAAGACCCCATCGTTGAACATCCAGGAACTGAAGATAATGACGTCAAATTAGTATGAGGTCATGACTTTGATGACGCCACTTGGTGACTTAGGCAAAGACCCCATCGTTGAACATCCAGGAACTGAAGATAATGACGTCAAATTAGTATGAGGTCATGACTTTGATGACGCCACTTGGTGACTTAGGCAAAGACCCCATCGTTGAACATCCAGGAACTGAAGATAATGACGTCAAATTAGTATGAGGTCATGACTTTGATGACGCCACTTGGTGACTTAGGCAAAGACCCCATCGTTGAACATTCAGAATATCAACAAACAAGCATACACCCAAGTTTATAAAGTTAATGAATGTAAACAAAAATACTAGCATAAAATACATGATTGATGGCTTGAATTAATTGATTACATTAATCTTAATTGATACTGCCATATCAGATTTTGTTATTATATTTTCTTACTATATTAGTCAAAATAATAAATAACTGCAGGATTTCACAAATTCTCAGGAAAATTAAAAAAATAAAGTAAACTCTAAACAACAACAAAAACAAAAATAAAACCGACGTTTCCGAGCATAACTCCTTCGTCTCAGTCTGGGGACAAAATATCGCCTCATAGTCCGAAAACTATGGTAGATTCCGCCATGGTTCATTGTTTGTGTTAAGGCTTCACTCTCAGTTAATCTCTTTTGCTTTCAAGTGCAAGTAACTGCGATTGTCAAGTGTCACCTGTGGTGTGTATCAGGTGCTGGAGGAAGCAGAGGAAATAGCCGTCAGAGACCACAACGTGGAGTTCAAGTCTAACCTCTGGATATGTGAGTAGTCAACACTCTGTGTGTTGTTGTTCTTCAGTTTAACATCCTTCCACTAAAAGTGATTCAGACAATATTATATTGCAGTGCGATTTTGGTGAGGTGAATGTGAGTGGGTGTGTCTGTAAATGAGTGTGCGTGAGTATCAAAGTAAGTTATAGGTTAATGATGTAATCATGACCCCCCACCCCCACCCAATTAAAAAACCACCAACTTACACTTAAACAATATAACCGAACAGTGAACTATGCTAAAGATAAATACGAACTGAACTACTTAATAAACATGTACAAACTGAATCAAGAACAGAGTAATTGTTCAGTATGTAGAATAAAGATAATGGAGTCGATCCATCAGTAAAACCGTCAATTCCCGAATTCTTAAAATGCTCTCTTGCTTTTGTGTGCGTGCATGTGTGTGTGTACCCGTGTGTGTGTGTGTATGTAAGCGTGTGCGTGTGTGTGTATGCATGTACAGGCATGTGTGTATATGTGTGCATGCTTGCGTGCATGCACGTGTGAAAGAAAAAGAAAACAAATGAGCTGCTTTCATGATTACTGATTTTCATTTATACACCATGTTTTGTTGTGGAGGTGTTTTTTTGGGGGGTGCTTCTTTTTTGTTGTTGTTGAATTTGTCATCAACCGTGAACCTTGCTTCTGTTAGGGGTTATATTGAATACAGCATTCTGTTTGGGTCACACAAAAGGAAACGCTGATATTCTGTGCTGCAGGAAATACTCTATGTTTCAGTCTAAGCCTGTGTTCACAATTACAGAAACTTCCATACAGAAATCCATCCGCAGAATCTGGAAGTAAGCAATATGTGGAGCGGCACAGAGGTATTGTGTTCGCCTCGTGTCAACTAAACCCGAGTTCGAACCTGCGTACAGGGGATTTTTCCTCTCACTTTACACAAGGCCTTACGGTCTGAATGTGGAGTTTCGGATTCATGAGACGATAAACCGAGGTCCCGTGTGCCCATGCACTTAGCGCACGTTAAGCCCAGTGGCAATGCAAAAAGTTGTCATTTGGTCAAAATTTACCCCCCTCCCTTTCCTTCCTCGTCAGTCACACAAAAATCGCATGCAAAAAAAACAAAATTGGGTGGCGCGCCTCTGGCTGCAACGCGCTCTCCAGGTGGGAGCAACCCGAATTTCACAGAGACGCCTCTGTGACTATAAAGTACCTAATATGAAGGAGTTTCCGCATTACACGCGGAAATCCATCTGTATATCCCATCTTATTTCTTCTACTTTATTTGTGGATTGCGGATGGATTTCCGTAGGTAAGTTTTCGTAAAACAGACAGTGTGTGTGTGTGTGTGAAGGAAGGAACAAAGAAAAGAAAGGGTTAAAAATGAAGGCGGAAGTGGTGGTGGGTTGCATGATGAGTGAGCAAGATAGCGGAGAGCGGATGAATGATTGTGTGTGGTGTGAGAGTTACATATTTGTTAATGTAAATTTATGTTTCATACTTTTATTTAATATTTTTATTTTACACAGTGGAAGACAAGTTTCCATGTGCGTTGTACAATGCCAATGAACAATAAAGAAACGACTTATGAGTAGATGTGACATAATGATGGCTTCTTGTTTGTTATAGCAATAACCTGTTGTGTTTCAAACTTAAGGGCCGGCCGCACTGCATAAGATTCCATTCACCACGATCTGATTTTGACATTTGTGAGGCACGATTGACGTGAAATTCTAGTCTAAATAAACCTGATGAAATCCTACTAGTTATGTTCACTATATTTGTAGTCTCCCGTACACGAATCTGATAAAATATCTTATTTTTGTATCGGACATTTTATTTGATTACATGAATATAGTGACAATCGTATCGTATTGGGGTCAAATCGTATGCAGTGTGGCGCCGGCTTTAGTTGTTTCTCCTTTCAGGGTTTTGTTTCATTCATCTGGTTTCAGGTGACTCGTTAGCTGGTCAAGGGTATGTGGTGAAAGGACTTCGTAAGCACATGGGGCCGCGCTACGGCATCGTGCGCTACCGCTTCGTGCACTACTTTGTCAGGCTGCGGGAGGGCAAACCGCCCGAGCATTACTACCCCCCGCCATTGACGGGCCTGCAGAAAATGGAGGAATACATTAGGGAGCAACGCAAGAGAAGGATAATTAACTCCATGTGATTGGAAAGACTATCGGATGTGTATGCGCATGTGCACTTGTGTGTGCATGTTTACCCGTGTGTGTGTGAGAGAGACAGGTAGACAATAAGGGATTAGAGATTTCAGGAACCATGCATATAATTGACACGTTTCTTCCGACTTACATCAATAAGCTTTTATAGACTATCATTTTTGTGCGTCTTCTAATTCTTTACATTTTATGTTACTGTGTGGTGTGTGTGTATATGTGTTGAGTCACTAAGGGGGTAGAGATGAACAGGAACCATACAATTTACGTGCTCTATTTCAGTGAATGGTGCATTCCAGTTTCGTTTCCCTCTGCACTTCAGTGTTCTTAATTAAGCGAGTTTGAAAATGAAGCCAGAATGTGACCAGTATATAATCTGCCTGAACTGTGTTGCTGTGTAATGTTTTATGCAAGCGGTGGTTGTCGACACAATAAAAATGTAGTATTTTTTTGTCCGTCTATATAGTTCTGCGTTCCTAGGCCATATGGCCATAATGGGTAAGGTATGTGTGTGTCCGGTTTTCAGTTTTCACTGGTCTCCCCGCTGCGTACAGCCGACACATTCCGATTTCGGAGGAGCTCAAAGGAGAAAAATTATTTGGAAGATATTTTTTTTAAAGGCTGGAGAATAGGCCAATAAGTCAGAAAGATAGTAGATGATAGAAAGCAAAGGGAAAAGGAAGAGTCAAAGAGTGGCAGATTAGAGGAAGTTACAAGCACTGAACTTCCAGAAGGTGGGGAGTTCTATAGTTCAAAGCTGCATAGATTTTGTTGTTGGACAGTTCGTTTTTATATTTGCCAAAAGAAGGTATGTGACCCATCACCACGAAAGGGACATTAAGTCTCAGGGCTAGTTTCTCACAATAGCCTTGGGAAGTAAAACATCATCAATTTTGAGTTGTGGGTATTTTCGTGTTCTCCAACATATTTCTTCTGACTTACATCAATAAGCTTTTATAGACTATCATTTTTGTGCGTCTTCTAATTCTTTACATTTTATGTTACCGTGTGGCGTGTGTGTATATGTGTTGAGTCACTAAGGGGGTAGAGATGAACAGGAACCATACAATTTACGTGCTCTATTTCAGTGAATGGTGCATTCCAGTTTCGTTTCCCTCTGCGCTTCAGTGTTCTTAATTAAGCGAGTTTGAAAATGAAGCCAGAATGTGACCAGTATATAATCTGCCTGAACTGTGTTGCTGTGTAATGTTTTATGCAAGTGGTGGTTGTCGACAATAAAATTTATTATCATTTTTTTGTCTGTCTTCTATATAGTTCTGCGTTCCTAGGCCATATGGCCATAATGGGTAAGGTATGTATGTGTCCGGTTTTCAGTTTTCACTGGTCTCCCCGCTGCGTACAGCCGACACATTCCGATTTCGGAGGAGCTCAAAGGAGAAACATTATTTGGAAGATTTTTTTTTAAAGGCTGGAGAATGGGTCAAAAAGTCAGAAAGATAGTAGATGACAGTAAGCAAAGGGAAAAGGCAGAGTCAAAGAGTGGCAGATTAGAGGAAGCTACAAGCACAGAACTTCCAGAAGGTGGGGGAACTATTTTTACAAAAGACCCCCGGTATCCCGACGGGGAGTTCTATAGTTCAAAGTTGCATAGATTTTGTTGTTGGACAGTTCGTTTTTATATTTTCCCAAAGGTGGTATGTGACCCATCACCACAAAAGGGACATTAAGTCTCAGGGCTAGTTTCTCACAATAGCCTTGGGAAGTAAAACATCTCATCAATTTTGAGTTGTGGGTATTTTCGTGTTCTCTAACAATTTCACAGTTTAAAAGGATAATTTTTTATAATTGTCTCATGAATGCTTTAAAACAAGTAGATTTGTGCATTTTCTTCAGCAAGACAATTTAGACCGATTTCTCAAAATGGCCAACACTCAACCTACCAACTTTAACTCGTAACGGACAAATATAATAGTTCTTATGTCATTAGAAAGAAAATCCTTTGAAGGTTTCAAGTGTACCATTTTCTCAGAATGGTCACTTTGACCCTTTGAGGTGATGGGTGACCAGCTAGTTTCTCATAACGGGCTTGCACACTCAAAAATCTTTTTTTTTAAATCAATTTTGAGTTATGGGTATTTTCGTGCTCTCTAACATCATATTTCATATTTATCAAGGACAATCCTTGTTATGGTCTCAATATTCAAAAAAGTGCTTTTAAATGAGTAGGTTGATGCATTTGTTTCAGCTAGGCTAGACTTTAGACCGATTTCTCAAAATGGTCAAGTCACCCTACCAACTTTATGTGCACATCACTCTAAAACAGAAAACATTACAAGAATGGTCCCTATATCACTTGAATGAAGTTTGTAGCTGTACCATCATCTCATAATGGTAATTTTGACACTTAATGTCCCTTTCCCTTTCCCTTTTTGTGACTTAAGGGTCACATATGGTCTGTCTGCATGCACGGCATAACTAAAACTAAGAATAAGATTGAAATGAAAGTTATTGGAAAATTGTGGAATGGCCCAACGAGCATTTCATTTCAATCTGGATTGTTGAAATGTTCAGATGCTTTTTTTAAAATACCAGTTTGACAGATATGCTACAAAAGTTATTAACGGATTCCGACGACATTTTAACTTCTAGTGCCATGTATTTGTTTACATTCGTGGTTGTCCGTTGCATCTCAACCGACAAGAGGGAAGTGACTATTTTTTCGAGTTAATGCATTGCTTTAACAGAAAAATCAATGACATAAGCTCTGAAAATAAACATGGCAGGGTACTCGGCAGTGAATGTCTTTGCTAATTTGAAAGTTCGCTGAAACAATTTATGAACAGATTTTCACCCCATTCCCTGCCTACCTTGTTTGCTTTAGGCAGTACGTCATTGATTACCTCATAACTTTTGTGGTTACAAGTCTGGAAACCTGGGCCCGTGTTCAACACCAACATACAGTATTTATACGGAGCTAAATCTTGATAGAAATCAAATGGAAGCACACACACACGTTGAACATTCACAGTGCATTCAAACACACTATACAAAGACAAACAGGATGATAACAGACACGCGTATGAGAAATAGACCTAAAGGGAAGAAAGAGGAGGGAAAGAGGATTAGCTTCAATGACGGGGAAACAGGTGGGTTTTGAGGTTTGATTTGAAAGCAGAGAGGGTCGGTCGCTGACGGAGGGAAAGAGGAAGTTTGTTCCTGAAACAGCAAAAGAGCGCCGACCAACAGTTGAAAGCTTATACCTAGGGATCTGGAGAGAAAGAGGGTCGGAAACTGAACGTAATGTGCGAGCTGGCGTATAGATGGAAATATTGTCGCAGATGTATGATGGAGCAGCTTGATGGATCGATTTATAGCAAAGGGTGTTCACATTGAGATAATAAATAAATATGACATGATATCTTAGAAGTCCTAAGGTAGTAGAATTTAGTAGGACTTTAGAAAGATTTCTAAGATACTTTGTTCGCTCACAGTTTCCTGTCATATGAGCATAGATGCGTCATGCTGCCGTTATGCGCCTAACTAAGAAATAGTCCGCATGTCCGACTTCGGCTGAAGAAATCTTTGTAAGAATTTATAGAAAAAAAAGGCAGGAGAATGGACAAGTAAGATAGAAAGATAGCAGATGACAGTAAGCAACGGGAAAAGGCAGAGTCAAAAAGAGTGACAGATTAGAGGAAGTTACAAGCAGATATGGTAAGTCTCATACTATCTCAATGTGAATACAGGCCCTGGTTTTGGTTTTAGCACAGTTGGCACGAATTAATCTCCAAACCATTTTGTCAGATCGAGTCGTAAAGGTCCTTTTCTATTTTATAAAAAAAAGGTTAACCTCTCAAAGTTTTTCTCTGGCAGTGAAGGGGGCAATTTGTTTTAAAGTTTCTAGAGAAATTGTTTTAAAAAAATTTACAATTCCAAAAAATATTTCCAACTTTCACTTTATACTTTCGGAATGCATAAATTACAGAAGCACCGATATGCTTTAAAAGAAATCTGATTTTTTGTTTTGTAGCCCTAGATCATCTGAGCTACATGGGATGTTTCCTACAGTGTTGCATATTTTCATGTTAAACTGCTCTGATCAGTTCAGCTCGCAAATCCACAGAACAAATCAATCCTGTACATACTACAACACACAAAAACAAAACCGACATTGGAATGCCTTTTAATGCTCATGGTCATCCGAATACACAATATGAACAGTGAACAGTTCAGGACAAAGGGTCTCACTCGATGACAATGACCCTGCTAATTATGGCATGACCACAAGCTGCAAAAAAATAACAAACGGCACATTAAAACGGTTCATTAAAAACGAATTCTTTCTGTACAAATTTGTAGGCACTTGGCTAAAATGATACAAACTAAGATGGCATCATCCTATACATTAACTTGTTCACCCAGAGCGTTTTTACTTTGCACGAAATGCACAAAACATTTACATACTAAACGACCCTCGCTGAGGGGAACAAAAGGACACCGCTCCAACTTTCCTGATCCAAGAGTCCAAATTAATATTTGGATTTCCAAACCCATTCAGAACGATGTTTAGAGATGGGCTGGCTGCCTATTTCAGATTTGGCCTGCATCACGCATGTGTCTATGTTGTGGGACGCATACCAACACACACAAATGTGTTCAAGAACAAAACATGTGGAAAATGTGCTTCAGCTCGCCACAAAATGAAACGTCTCCACTGGCTGCCTTCATAGCGTCGACTACGAAGCAAAACCTTGGACGATTTGATGGAGCAAACCAGCAGCAATGCAAGCAAGATGCCAAGATTTTAAAACCAAAAGAAGTTACAATTGGGGGATTACAAGACAAGACACTGCTTACCCGAACCTGACCCCTACTATCAAACTATCATGCAGAAGAAAAACAAGTACTATTCAGCGGACTGTAGCAGTTATTTGTCAAGAAATCTCCGTCAGTCAAATGTCCACCGAGCCAGCTAAACGGTGGTGGTCACACAGCATTACCATTGACGTCCACTGGCTGCGGGGTCTGGTCGGGCTGTACGCACTGCGTTGCCGGGAAGTAAACCAGGGGCTGGTTCCCAGCAAACCCGTACGATTTGTCCATGGGGGTGGGGGGCGGCGGGGGCTGACACGTCACGTCCGGAAACTGGAAAACGTTGGGCGTCGGCGGCACACCCATGGGCAACGGGGAGGGGAACTGGAAAATGTTCTGCTGAGGGTACAGGGTGGGGTGGAGGAAGGGTGTGTGCAGAGGGTGGTGGAAGAGGGGGGTGTTGAGGGCCTGCAGCAGGGGGGTGCTGAGAGCCTGCCCTGGCTGGAACTGGAAGGGAAGCAGGGGCGTCTGTAGAGGGGTGGGCGCCGAGGGGACAAAGTTCCTCATGCCCATGGGAGCGAACTGTTGGTGGGGCACCAGTGGTAACTGACCGTTAGTAGCCCCTGCGTTGCCATTGGATGGGTCTGCTGCTGCAGCCTGCTGACTGGCCGATTCTCCTCCGTTATTCGACGGCCAAAGGTCATGTGACCCGTTCTGCGCTTCCTTAGGCTCTGCGGTAGTAGATAACTGGTCACCTCCGGTGGCTCCGTCTTCTGCTGGTCCGTTATTGTTCAGTTCTTCAGTCCTGTTCGACCAAGGCTGGGCCTCGGCTGAGTACACCAGGCCGTTTCCATTGGGCGTGTCTGGGTACAGTCTTTCCACTGGCTCAACGTGGTAGTGAAGTGGGGCTTCATGGCTTCTGTGGGCAAAAGCTTGAATCCGATGACTGCGTTCATGCTGGCGAACGGCCTGGAGATTTCTCGGTACATTGGCATTCATGTCACACACGTTTTGATCCACATTATGATTGCAATTCCCTCTCCTGAAATTGTCAACATTCTGCGATGGTCTTTTCCCAGTGTTCTTGCTCTGATCGTCCAAGAAATACACGTACTGGGTGCGGTTTTCTTTTAAGGGTTTGCGCGAGGGTTTGTTGGTGTTAGGCTGGCGCCGGTTCTTGGGGAAATCCGACTGAACGTGTGTGTGGAAGACTTGCTGGCTTTGCTGATGCCAGTGTGTGTAAGGCCTGTTTGGGTTGGCAAAATTACCACCCTGATTCGGTGCAGCCATCTGCAAGTCCATGCCCTGGTTGTCGCCATTGTATTCAAAACCTGGGCTCCTCGATTGATGAAGAAACCTCCGGTGACTGTGCTGGTGAGCCCCGGAACGAGCAGTCATCGGTTTGTCCGATCCACGTGCGTTGTCCACCAGCTGACTCATGAGTAGATTGTTGAAGGTGTGGGTGGCCTCAGGGGGGAGGTGCATGCCCATCATGGCTTTCAGCATGTGGTCAGGGTCCATCTGGTCCACGTGCTGCTGGTTGTGGAGCATCTGCAGCTGCATCATCTTCACCAAGAAGTCTGCGGGCAGGTTCTCCGTGCCGGGGAAAGGAGGGGACCTGGCCACGCCCATACTTTGCTGACCCATGGCGTAATTCTGGGCAGGGTTTCTGGACACGTCATTCCACATAGAGTTACAAGGATGGTGTGGGTGCCAGTGCGTCATGTTCATCCCATGGCGTTCCTGTTCGAACCTTCCCTGGTGCGCCCCCACAAAAGCTCTGTTGCCTTGATGGGGTCCGGTGGCCCATCTTCGTGGGTTGAAGTGTTTCTGAATGTGGGGTCCGTCCCTCCACTGTGGACGAGCTGACCATTTGTGGGAAAATGGACCAAAGTTTCTCCACTGTACAGAGTTGGGTCCATTCCTGTGGTTTTGTCCGTACTGTTGGTGGTTGTTCCGTTGCTGATTTGTGCCGAGTGTTTCGTGCTGATTTTCAACAGCCCCGTTCAGCCGTTGAGAGTCTGTTGAGGGCCCCCCACTATGGACAGCAGAGGCACAAGGATTGTCACCTCCATCATCATCCGGGTTGTCAGAACTGGCTTTGGCCAATTCTGATTCTTCTGTCACGGTTGACAGTTCAGACTGCTGAGGTCGTGCTGAACCACTCTGGCAAGGTTCTGGTCCATTTCGGTTTGATTCTGATCCATTTGGGTATGCTGCTGGTCCATTTTGGCATGGCTCCGGTTTAGGTACGTCATTATTGGAGCCACCTTGACAGTAAACCGTGTCGTCAGGTTTCCCATTTTCGGCAGAAATGGTTGGATCGTTATCTGGAATTTCGTTCAAGCCGGTATCCTGTGAATTGGCAATGGCGGCAGCATCCTGCGTGATGGCTCCGACACCATTGTTGTGCGAATTCCCATGGGCAAAGTCTTGCTGTGTGATAGCTCTCACCCCATTGTTGTGCGAATTCCCATGGACAAAGTCTAGCTGGGTGGTGGCTCTCACCCCATTGTGCGAATTCCTATGGGCAAAGTCTTGCTGTGTGATAGCTCTCACCCCATTGTTGTGCGAATTGCCATGGACAAAGTCTTGCTGGGTGGTGGCTCTCACCCCATTGTGCGAATTGCCATGGACAAAGTCTTGCTGGGTGGTGGCTCTCACCCCATTGTGCGAATTCCTATAGGTAAAGTCTTGCTGGGTGGTGGATCTCACCCCATTGTTGTGCGAATTCCCATGGGTAAAGTCTTGCTGGGTGGTGGCTCTCATCCCGCTGCTCTGCCCATTAAACTCCCGCAGTAAGCTGCCCATCCAAGGCCTTCTGGACGACCTGGGGCTCACGCCTGGCCCGTAATGACCTCGAGGAGTGCGAGGCTCCTCCTGGCTGTAACGATCAGGGAACTGCCTGGGGCTGTAGTCGTAGGCTGGGCGACTCTGGCACCGCGGCTGAGGGGACTTGTGGGCGAGGTGGTGCGGGAGGATGGACAGGCTGCGGGGCCGGCGTCTCCTTCGCTGGATCAGGTCCCCCTCCTCCAGGTGCAGGGGGTGGTTGGTGGGGGGAGCGGAGCGGTGGCGGCTGGCCAGGCGAGTCAGGGTGGTCCTGTAGGGGGTGCGTCCACGGGTGAGTCTGCACAACGGAAAACGGATCATTGAAAATAGCGGTACTATCTAGAAAAGTCCGTTTTATTAAAAAAAAAACTAAGCTAAAAAAAATAAAGCTTTTTTATTAGCAATTTTCATTTAAACAAATCTCTCTCTCTCTCTCTCTCTCTCTCTCTCTCTCTCTCTCTCTCTCTCTCTCTCTCTCACACACACACACACACACACACACACACACACACAAACACACGCACTGAGAAATACATTTCCTATATTCCCAATCCAGAAATGTTTATAGAACATTAACACACATACGACCGACTTAACGTGTGCGCAAAAGGTCGTGCCAACAACCTCAGTAAAACAAAACTATAAATGCTGGACGCAAGTGCCTACACTTGAAACTCCACTGTCTTGGCTTCCCATTTCCAGCTTCCTATTCAATCCAGAATTGGTATTACCAACATTCAAACTAGCTCGATTGTTTAACCTTAAACTTAAACCAAAATGCATCATATAAAGTCATCCACTTATAACCATCATACTCACTCTTCCTCTGCCTCCAAATGATGATGGCGATCGCAGTTTCCGTTGACGTCACTCCTCACCCTCTCCTCTCTGTATCTCTCCTCTCGCCTGGACGTCCTTTCCTCACAGTACACCCTTCTGACGTAGCCACCTCCACCATTACCACCACCACGGTTTCTGCTAGCTCTAGTGTAGCCTGGGTGGTAGTACGGAACATGATCCGTCATTCTTGAAGGGCTGAACCTTGCCCCGCCTCCCCTCGAGCCGTACCCTCCCCTACCTCGGATCAGTAACCCTCCTCTCCCTCGACGAGACGCAGGACTGCTGATGACCCCATGCTGCCGACCTCGGTAGCCTCTAGGCGTCCAGGGCTTAGGGTAGTACCCACGTCCGTTAGGGACGTATCCCCCGTAAGTGTTGTGGTCATGTCGCCTTCGGTTCAGCTGGTGGTTCGGGAACACGGAGGGTTGGAATTCTGGGAAGAACATGTGGTTTTGGAAAGGGTAGTCCCCACGCACGGGTCTGCCCATGTAGAACCCTTGTCCCCCGTTGTTGAAGAAGGGAGGGGGAGGGGGAGGGTGCACGTGCACGTGCGTGTAGGGGAAGGGCTGGTGGGAAGGGGACGCGTGGTAAAGGTAACCCATGTCTCGGGGATGCTTGGCCGGTCTGCCATGACCGTCCTCGCTGGAGAAGGACGAGTTGCTCAGGCTGACGTCTGGCGGGAAACGATCTCGCTCAGAACCCCCGTTCATGATGAGAGGACTGGTGGATCTGGCGGTTGTCGAATGTCCGTTGGCCGACTCGCTGTTATTTGAAGCCGCTTGCCTGATTCCGCCGTCTCCATCTCCATTCTGCTGCGGGTTAGAGTCAGCTTGGACAGGCTCTTCCTTGTCAGCTACCGGTCCAGCAGTGACGATGTTGTCCTCGCTCTGCTCTTTCCCTGAGCCTCTGGAGGACTTCACGAGCTCATCAGATCTGGCAGCGACTGACCCCGGATTGATGACGCCCCTCTGGTCATCCTTCAAGGAATCCTCGCTGGACAGACTGTTGGACGAGGACTGACCGGTCACCTGACGCCGAGGGCTGCTGCTGTCTCCGCTCTCCTTGGAGCTACGGTCACTGCACTCGCTGTCCTTTGGGGAACACGGGGCATTAGTCTTGGAGGTGGTTTCACCATCCCCTTGATCGTTAGTCTGCAGAGTGACCTTTGACCCATGGGGGTCATTGGGGTCAGGTACGTTGTTGGGGTCACTGGGCTCGCTGTCGGTGACCCTCAAGGAAGCTCCGAGGTCTGCCGGTTGGGGCTGAGCGTTGGGGAGTCCTGGACAAACACACAACGTTTGAATTACATTTAGGTGGATTATTGCGTGCACTGTGTGTGTGCGTGCGTGCGTGTGTGTGTGTGTGTGTGTGTGCGTGTGCGTGTGCGTGTGTGTGTGTGTGTGCGCGCGTGCGTGTGCGTGTCTGTGCGTTGCGTGTGCGTGTCTGTGCGTTGCGTGTGTGTGTGTGTGTGTGTGTGTGTGTGCGTGTGTGTTCTTCGACGTCCGTGTCAAGTCAAATTATTTCCAGATGGAACATTGAATTTTCAAACGATATACTTTTTTTCATGGCAATATTAACATTTCTTCCCCTCAACACTATCTGAACCATCTTAGACGGAAAAGGTGCTGTCTCTATAGGGGATTTGAATTATGCAAATATCACTTTTTCAGTCAAAACATTCACCAATATTTTCTGTCCCGGATAGTACACTTGACACTTGGAGCACAAGTGAAGTTATAGTGCGCGTGCACTACAACTGCACGTGTCGCAAGTGAAGTTATAGTGCGCGTGCACTACAACTGCACTTGTACCGTTTTGGGTTGAGGGGAAGAAATGTTAATATTGCCGAAAGGGGGTGGAGGGGTGGGAAAATTAAAAAAACTGAACAAAGAAACAAACAAAAGTGTGTGTGTGTGCGCGTGTGTGTGCGTGTGCGCGCATGTGCGCGCGTGTGTATGCGAGTAGTGAGTGAGTGTGTGTATGTGTGTGCGAGTAGTGAGTGTGTGTGTGTTTGTGTGTGTGTATAATGTGTATGCCTGTGCATGCGAGTGTGTGTGTGATTGTGCGCACGAAAAAGTTATGTGCCAAATTGTTCTATTGTTGGGATAGAACTGTTCTATGCATTATTTTTAACCATTTCACCGTCAGCCATATTTCAGCCAAAGATGTCCATTAAATTTACCTGGATAGAGAACAAACTCCATCTGCAGTATTGGGGATTCTTCTGTGACATATAAAATAAGGTATAGCCTTACTTCCCAATAGTAAGACAATAAAATTATGGTCTTTGGATAATAGACCCCAATGTGATGCCTTTTAGTGACATAGGTGTTAAATCACTGTGGTGCTAAAATGCGACTTTGGCGGCGAAAGGGTTAAACTGGACAGCATGTTCCTTTAAAATAAATGGCTCACAAATGAATCAATCGAAACGTTTCTCACAAAAGCATAATACCTAAATTTCATAGTCTTTTATCAGTTTGCCAACCAAATAGGGACAATACATCAAAGCTTCAACTTTAAACCGATGACATTTTGAGGGATAAAAATCCTGTGCACAATAATTTTAAGTGATTATGTTTACAGGTAGTAGTTCACAAGAAAGTGCGGAAAGTCAAAGGCAAAAAAAGAACAAAACGGAACACGGGTTTTGCCGGGAAAATAACGCGTTGCGTCGATTCAGTTTCAGGCATTAGGCCTGCTACAACATTTGCTTTTTACAAGATATTGTTTGTTCCTCGTGGGAATACCAGGGGGGTCTTTCGTACAAATACTTCCCACCTTATGGAAGTTCTGTGCTTGTAACTCTGTCACTTTCTTTGACTCTCTCCTTTCCTCTTAGCTTACTGTCATCTACTATCTTTCTGGTCCATTCTCCTGCACCGACTCGGGCCAGCCACACGTCCACTAAAATCGTACGACTGTGCGATACGATTCGCTCACAAGGTCTCCAAGAACAAAGATGATTCGCGCTTCGAGATCACGTGATCGAATCGTATCGTACAGTCGTACGATTTTAGCTGACGTGTGGCTGGCCCTCAGGTGCTGCAGCCAATGGGATTGGCTGGCCCTTGGGGACCTTCCCCAACACCAACTCTCGTCATCAAATCCCTTTGACCGAGAGAGTGGGCATGTACCCTGGGCAAGGCTTCTCCACTGTCACTCGCAGGCCAGCCCGCCGGAATAGCAGCTGCCCCCCTGCTATCTGACAGTCATGGTCGGAAACGACAGACAGGCAACAACATCAACCAAGCACACAACGTGGGTGTAATGGGATAAGGCCGCGGACACATTAGACGCGGAAGGTACGCAAGGAAACCCGTAATCAAGTAAAAGAAAGAAGGGTCACAAAAATATACGGATTAGGGGTTAATACGGACACGTGCGCTTATTTTTTGTTGTCCTTTCTTTTACTTATTTACGGAGTGCGCATCGGTGTATCGCGTCTACTGTGTACGCGGCCTAATTGACGATTTTCGGGAAAAAAACTAGGGGAGAGCACTTCATGAAAATTAGAGTTCCTTACCTCCATTAATCGGTCAAATACCATAGCAACAATGGCGTCGAAGCTTGAAACCGCAGGATGCGAGTCAGCGACTTGCAAACATTTTTTTAAAGAAAAATTAGGGGTGGCCAGTGAAAAACTGATAAAACTTGCAAACTGTGACGTAAAAATATAAATGACAATTTTTTAGAATGACGCACGGTGTTGTAAGCGCTGTACGTCTGCTCAAACACACGAGTCGATAGGCTGCGAGAGCTGATGGTAGAGTGACTTCCCCTGTTTGACGGATTGAATTAGTTAGGCAAGATCACTCCCACACACCATTATTTCCGAACAATTCCTATTGCCCTCACCTTCCGCGGCGTGTTTCCCGTGCCTGGTGTGTCCGTTGACATCTGCGGGCAGACTGGTGGATCTCCTCACTGCAGGGCGGCCACCACTCAGGTCCTCGGACAGGGGCGTGGACAGCACGGGTCGGAACCTGACACACGGAGATCGTAATAGTATTGTAGCATCTCACACAGATTGTAATAGTATAGCATCTCACACAGATTGTAATAGTATTATAGCATCTCACACAGATTGTAATAGTATTGTAGCATCTCACACAGATTGTAATAGTATTGTAGCATCTCACACAGATTGTAATAGTATTATAGCATCTCACACAGATTGTAATAGTATTGTACACAGCTGTTCCACCCCATACAAAATCAAGCTATTTAGTTAAAAGACTGAATTTAGAAATCTTAGATTAAAACTGCACCAAGCTTTTGCTTGTAACAATATTTGGGCTGTATGTTCTTCATTGTATTTTTAATATATTTCTTCCATCAGATTTATGGTAAAAACTTATTTTGTTGAGCAGTATCATGCAACATATTTAGTAGAAAATGTTCTTGAATAATACACAAACATAAATGAAATTGCCCATGAGTGAACATCTAGCAATATCCACTGAATATAAGTAATTTAGTCACATACAACATATTCGTGATTGTAATTTATGAAAAGCAACTTATGGTAAACTAAAGTTGGCTTGAAACAACTTCTGAAAATATAGATAAACTAAATGTTCCTCCCGAAACAGCTGTGTGTAGCATCTCACACAGATTGTAATAGTATAGCATCTCACACAGATTGTAATAGTATAGCATCTCACACAGATCGTATTATTATAGCATCTCACACAGATCGTAATAGTATAGCATATCACACAGATCGTAATAGTATTATAGCATCTCACACAGATCGTAATAGTATAGCATCTCACACAGATCGTATTATTATAGCATCTCACACAGATCGTAATAGTATAGCATCTCACACAGATCGTATTATTATAGCATCTCACACAGATCGTAATAGTATAGCATCTCACACAGATCGTATTATTATAGCATCTCACACAGATCGTAATAGTATAGCATCTCACACAGATCGTATTATTATAGCATCTCACACAGATCGTAATAGTATAGCATCTCACACAGATCGTATTATTATAGCATCTCACACAGATCGTAATAGTATAGCATCCCACACAGATCGTATTATTATAGCATCTCACAGAGATCGTAATAGTATAGCATCTCACACAGATCGTATTATTATAGCATCTCACACAGATTGTATTATTATAGCATCTCACACAGATCGTATTATTATAGCATCTCACACAAACTCCTCTTATTCTACTACGTTCCCAGGCCATATTATGGCCATAATGGTTAAGGTACGTATGTATCCGATTTTCAGGTTTCACTGATCTCCCCGCTGCATTCAGCTGACACATTCCGATTTCGGAAGATCTCAAAGGAGAGAGTGTGTGTGTGTGTGTGTGTGTGTGTGTGTGTGTGTGTGTGTGTGTGTGTGTGTGTGTGTGTGCGTGTGTGTGCGTGCGTGTGCGTGCGTGTGTGCGTGTGTGTGCGTGTGCGTGTGTGCGCGCGCGTGTGTGTGCGCGCGTGTGTGTGCGTGCATGCGTGCGTGCGTGCGTGCGCGTGTGCGCGCGCGCGAGAAAGAAAGTGTGTGCGTGCGTCTCTCGCGCGCCAAAAATCCGTAACCCCATCCCACTTTTGTCATCCGAACACCTGTTCTAAAGTTCCCCCATTCCTCCAATCGACTCCTCTCGTGGACAGTTTTTTCAGCTACCAGAATCTGGAAATTCTGTCTACAAGAAACTGACGAAATCCTACCAGTTTTGTTTGTCATAATTGTAGTCCCCCTACCCGTACACGAATCTGATTAACTATCTATATTGTTGTGTGATATTTGATTTGATTCGTGCAGTCGTTTCTCCTTGAAAACAGTGAGCGAAAATAGTTGTATTATTTTTAGACGTAAGTATTTCACGTGAATCATGACTCACAGACATCGTCACAATCGGATCGCATTGGGATCGAATCGCATGCAGTGTGGCGGGTACTTGGTAAAGGTGAAGATGAAAACACACACACACATACACACACACACACACTCGATTTATTGGCTCTCCCGCTATTTTCAGCAAGAATATTTAGCTGTATTTGATCAACTAATCGAGCTAATTATCTTTGTTGAATAATTAATCGCATTCATAACAAAGTCCATTACTTGACCCCAGACACAATGAACCAAGACCGTGGATGGGCATCTTAGCCCCACGAGGGGCGGCAAACAGCGGAAACGTCAAAAGTAGGAATGAGGTGGGGGGAGAGGGCGGGGACTAACAACTCCTTATATTTCTTCTTCGCTGTGATTGGCTACAATCAACCCGCGAGTCCTTGCTCACGACCCTTGACGGGGAAGGGGGAGGGGACAGAGAGGGGGGGGGGGGGGGAGGGGGGACAGAGAGGGGGGGGGGGGGAGCTGGTATTCCGGCGGGCTGGGCTAAAATTTGCTCTATTAAAGTGGATAAGCTTTGCCCAGGGTATATTCCCACAGGGTATATTCCCCCACTCTGGCCAAAGGGATTGGCGGACAAGTGGCGTTGGGGAAGCGGTCCCCAAAGGCCAACCTTCTGCGTTACCAGGCCATATGGCCATAATGTGTCCGATTTTCGGTTTTTACCTGTCTCCCCGCTGCGTACAGCCGACACATTCTGATTTCGGAGGAGCTCAAAGGAGAAACAATATATTTGAAATACGTTTTGAAAAAGGCAGGAGAACTTGAGCCAATAAGTCAGAAATATAGTAGATGATAGAAACAGAGGGGAAAGGCAAGAGTCAAACAAGAACCTTATATTTACTTCATATTTACTATAGTTATATAGTCATAGAGTCAAATAGAATGGCACATTAGAGGAAGTTTCAAGCACAGAACTTCCAGAAGGTGGGGAAACTATTTTTTTAAGAAAGACCCCCGGTATTCCCACGGGGAGAGACTCGTGGAGGGGACGGGGTCGTCGGCTATATTCACACCTAGGCCCGTCAACCCGGTCAAGAACGATAATCTGTTGACTGAAAAAGCGATTGCTTTTGTTCTTTTCTGTTACAAATTATCGTTCTTGACCGGGTTGACGGGCCGAAATGTGAATATAGCCGGGTCGTCCAGCACCCAGTATGGAGGCACGAGGCATCCACCCACTGTCCCAAAAAGCCAACCAAGGAGTGGATGAGATAGGGGGCGGGGAGGAGGTAACAACTATGCTTCTGTGACAACGCAAATTGTAACAACTGCGCAAAATGTAACAATTCGAATAAGATTCGAAGGACAATAATGATAAATACAGTTCAGAAAATATCGTAGCTGTGATTTGTTACATCCATAAACACAACAGTAATTCGGCATTGTTCAGGCGAAAAAAACGCTGTACCCAAGAAAGAAATAACACGAGAAAAAAATCAATAAAACAACCTGCATACTTTGCACCTTGTAATAATAAGTAATAATGCTAAATCGAATGAAGAACGAGTGAAACAAACAAGCAAGCAAGCAAACATTTGGAAATTTAGATGTAGACTGTTTTTCGAATTGATATATTATGATGACAAATTCATCAACTCCTTGAAGATTTTACTTCGATTTGATCTTTAATGACAAAAAACTGCCTTTTTGTTGTTGCTAATTTCGTCAAAAGGTGGGCGCCTAGCGCAAAATGTAACAATTGTTACATTTTGCGCAATTGTTACAATTTGCGCTGTCACATGCTTCTTCGCAGTGAGTGGCTACACAAATAGCTTGCATGCCGATATAGCTTGCAACGACCCTTGACTGGGATGGCCGGGGAGGGGAGGGGGAGGATTTCATAATCAATTCTAGAGAATTATTTCGTCCAATCATATTAGCACCGAGTAGTGTAGATTTCAAAAATAAGTAAACCTACGTGTGTCGTAATAAGGGAAATTATTTGTTTACAGAAAAGAACAAAACAGGCTGCTACAATTCTTATCTTCTGACTCTTACGGGCGAAAATGTGAATATTGCCCCTGTGTGTGCGCGTGTGGAGGTGGGGGTGTTAACGAGTCTTTTTCGCTCTGAGAGGTCACAATCATCATGACTATTTAGGCCACGCTCGTCGATGTGAGCAGGGGTGGGGGAGGGGGGTGGTTAACCACTCGTTTGTTCTAGAAAAATAAATAGGCCTGCAAATCAAAATGCATTGCAGCACGAATGTAATAAACGATGCAAAAACTTCCGCGGATATCTACGTCAGGGTTTAGGCCTACGCCACTCTTTACAATTTACACAGTGGCTACGGGTACGGCGTTGTTGCAACACTCAGACTCAGGGATAGTAACTCTTCCTAGTCGAATTTTTCGTCAACAAATGCATTTTCTTATTTCGTATGTTTAACGCGTCATAAGGAATAGGGTTCGTTTTTGAAGACATTTGCGCACAACTGATTTTTTGCGTCCCGTGATTGAGCCCCGTACCCGTATCCTGGAGAATGTGAGATACGGGCCCGTATCCCTAGCCTCTGCCTAGAATTTAACCTAAGCATACAAAAATAATTAAATAAATAAAAAATAAATAGTCTTACTTGGTTCGGCTTCGTCGCATCCTTTGCCGCTCATTGCCCAATCCGCTGCCATTTGCATTTGAATTGGTAACCATCATGGCGGCGTCGACATTAGAACTGGACAAACCGGTGTTGTTGCCGATTCCCTCTCTCTTCCTGCCCCCTTCCTCGGTGGTGCTGGAAGAATTGCCGCTGGTACCAGGATGGTACCCGGTGCTGGAACTACTAACGATGTCGTCATCACTGCTCGAACCGGGGAATCGGAAAGCAAACAGCTTCGACAGTTTGGAAGCCATGGCCATTTTGTATTTTGTTGTTCAAGTTGGTTCACTAACCAAAAGAACCTGCAGTTTAGTCTAACAGCTAAAAAGAAGTTGCGCGGAGGTGTTGAAGGTTTGAATGAAGACTGGGGGATTGAGGAGTTTTGAGCCAGTGAGCTTTGTTGTAAACGCTTGAGTTGTTTTTCATTTCGCTGCTCGTGAATTTCGTGAAGACAGGTGTTGTGTTTTGCACGTGCAGTGGAAAATACAAAATCAGATTTTAAAGACCCCACACGTCATGAGTCACATTCCCTCTTATGCTAGGAAGATTTCTTAAGATTCCTTACTAGCTATACGAGGGAAAACACGTGAAAACCGTGATTTTTACACATGACGTGCGGGGTCTTTAAAAACAATTGAAGCGCAGGTGAGAGAGAGTATAGCATCCTACCACCCTCTCCCTTCCCTCTCTTCTCTCTCGCTTTCTAACCATCTACCTCCTTTCAGAACGGAGGCATAATTATTTTATTTTGTTTTTTCTGCCTCTTTCTCTTACTTCGGCAGGTCTTTTTCCTGTCTGCGCCATATCTTATGAACTGCTGTAAAGAATCACTTCAAGTTTTCTACA
>CM065691.1:4772872-4884019 GCA_017654935.2 Phymorhynchus buccinoides | reverse complement strand
GTTTCGGTTTCGGTTTCACTCCTCCATTTATTAAAAAAAACGGCTAAAATCACTCCTTTTTGTTATGCTTTTTAACCCTCCCCAAAAGGTGTGATTTAAACCGTTTTCTTGCATTTTTTATTCACAAAAAACAGCGCGGGTTAGCCGTTTTTTACTCGCGAAAACAGCGTGATTTAACAGGATAACCCCAATTCTGGCTCAAGAGGGAATCTCCTACTTTTAGATACAAAAACGCTACTTTAGGGGGTAAAAAAAGTAAAAATTCGTCTCCACTTTATTCTGTCAATTCGGAAGAAAAAACACTACTTTTAGGAGCCAAAAAAAAAAAAAAAAAAAAAAAAATCAGACTTTTTTTAAACCCCATTTTAGATACAAAAACACTACTTTTAAGGGGGAAAAAAAAAAGAAGAAAAATCTTTGTTAAATATTGAGATGATTTTATTCTTTCTTCACAAACACTTATTCTGTCTGTAGCCTTATTCTTAAAGGGGATCTATTCTACTACCATGAACCGGTCTAGGCTTTCCACTGTAATTAAGAGATCAGATAACCGTCGTCGCCTCTGACTATACTGGAGTACTGCCAACTTGGGGATTTCCGATAACGTCAAGCATAGTGAAGAGAGGAATTGATAGAATTCTTCGAATTTGAAAAAAATGCATAGAATTCTTGGGATTTGAAAAAAATGCATAGAATTCTTGGGATTTGAAGAAAATGCACAGAATTCTTGACATTCCTAAAAAATTCTTTCACTTTTTTATTTTTTTTTTTATTTTTATTTTTTTATAACTTTTTTATAAAACAATTTTTTTTTTAATTTTAAGAAGTTACTTAAGTTCTGTTTAAGTTCTTTTATAGGTTCTTAAACAAGTTTTTGTTAAGTCAACTTCAAGTTATTAATAAGTTCTTGGTAAGTCACATCAAGTATTTATTAAGTTCTAACACAAAAACTTGACCAGTTCTTACTTAAGTTATTGTTAAGTTCTTATCGAGTTACTTACTTAAGTTATTGGCAAGTTTTTATTAAGTTCTAAAACAATAATTTATTGCATTAAAAATGGATCGCTCTCAGGTTTTAAGCTATTTGGCTTTTGTTTTTCTTGTTTGTCTGCTACTTTTTCTGGTTGTTTTGTTTGTACTTCTACTCGTTTTTCTAGCTTTGGTTGCATGTGTGTTTTATATAATTTATAAGACAAATAACCAACACCAGCAACCACACCAACAGTAAGCAATACAACATCGTAATTCGTACTGTTTTGTTTGTCTTCTTCTTTTTTAACTGGTATTGCGCTTATGGTTGATTCATCTTCATTCTGAGACAACAGTTTTTGTTTTGTTTGTTTATTCATTTTTTGTTGTCGATTCCACTCTGATAACCTTTTACCTGCTTCAACTCGTCCTGGGCTCTTCGTTACCTTGATTACTGTCGGACTGGGGCTTGTTTGCTGTTCTGTCTGATTCGTTTGATTCTCTGTCGCGTTCATTTTTAATAGCCATAAAATCTATATGATTAAAAGTAATTAACCCCATAACAACTGGCGAAAGAAGCCCGCCAAACCTATAATAAAGATCACAACTAAGAGACTCTAACGATTTAGTTAAAACAGGATCTTGACTTAAATCGTACATTAAATCTTGGCTTGAATCGAGTGGAAAAAACTGACTAACTAACTTAGTGTACAAGCCTATTACAGTTTGACCTAAACTTTTAACCATTTTAGATCCTAATTGTGCTTCGTATCTGTTGTAGTACTTTTCAATGTCAGCAGAAGACATTGCTTGAATCTGTTCTATACTAAATTCTGTTCCTAAGTATTGTTTTGTTTTTCCACACGCAGCCAGAGAATACAACTTTTCCTTTTTATTCATAACACTTGTCGACACTTCATCAGACATTACGGCTTCCTGCGCATTTAACAACAGTTCGTCACAATTCATTTTTAGTTGATTTATTATTTTTATTTTAAAAACAAAAAATGAGTGCTGAAAAAACTGTTGCTAACCTTGTATATCAATCTGCTCTGATTGGTGGACTTTCTGTTGCGTACACGATGGTTGGTAAGAAACTATTGAAAATGAAAGCAGCTGACCTTGGAAAACTTGACCTAGAGGACTCCGGTAAACTAATCGCTATAATCACTGCTTCAATCGCAACAAAAGACTTTCTTAGTTAAGCAAGGAATAATTCCAGAAAATATATATATGTAAAATAAAATGGCTTCACTCGCAATGATGATTGGCGGTGCTGTAGTAAACGCACTTGCTTTTTCAGGTAGTAATTACATGTTTAGTAAGCTAGAAACAAACAAGGAAAGACAAAGACATAATCGAGCAATGGAGCAATTAGCAGCAGCACAAGACGCCTATGAAAAGCAAAGACTCGCTCAGTTAGATTTTATTAACAACAAATTAAAACTACAAAACCATGCAGCATACACTTTTAAGAATGTTGACGACGCCATTAAAGAGTATTATTTAGTGACAGGAGAAGACCTCCAACAGCTCCCACCACCAAAGCTAAGTGACTTCTACCAACCATCCGAAAAACAAAAACTCCAGGAAATAGCTTTTATTGTAGTTGGTATGACTGCTGTTTATTTCATAGCAAAAAACGTGTAGTATTAAAATGAATGATAAACTATCTAAAATTTATTATTCACCGAAAGGTTATTGGAAAGGTTTAACTGCTATTCAAAAATTAAATCAAGCTGCAGGTGTCACTGAACAAACGGCAAAAGAATGGCTATCTAAACAAGCTATTTGGCAAATCTATTTACCAGCGCCTAAACGAATTAAAAGACCGCACTTTGTTAACTCAACACCAAATGACACTCATCAAATGGATCTTCTATACCTCCCTCATGATTTAATCAGAAGAAAAAGATTTAAATACGCGTTGACAGTTGTTGATTTAGCTTCAAGATATAAAGATGCTGAACCATTGACTGATAAAAGTGCTACTTCAGTCTCTGTCGCTTTACAAGAAATCTATAGACGCGGTCCATTAACCTATCCTCGTTTAATTCAAGTTGATGAAGGAAAAGAATTTAAAGGGCAATTCAATCAGTTAATGTTAAAACACAAAGTCACTATTAAAAGAGGTATTCCTGGAAACCATAGATCTCAGGCCTTAGTTGAAAACTTTAACAAACAATTGGCAGAAAGACTTTTCTCTTATCAATACCATAGAGAACTCCTTGATTCAACTAGAAACACTGAATGGGTTAGAAGACTACCCTCCGTTCTGCGTGTCATGAATAACGAAGAATCTAAGGTCATTGGTTTTAAACCAGTAAAAGCAATACAGAAGAAAACAATTGACTCTTCAATAGACTTGCCAATTCAACATTCAACTACAAAACAACTAATACCATTTGGAGTAAAAGTTAGGTTTCTTTATGCACCAGGAGAAGCAGAAGGAGACACTCGCATAAGAGCAACTGATCCGATTTGGAGTATTGATCCGTACGAAATAAAAAGAATAATAGAAATGAATCCACCGGTGTATTATTTAAGAGAAACTGATACAACAACACGACCAACACCAAAAAGAGCCTTTGTTAAAGAAGAATTACAGATAATTCCACCAGACACAGCCCCGATTTGATTAGACAAAAAAAAAAAAAAAAAAGAGTTTTAAAATGGAGACTCAGAATAAAGAGATACTCAAGACAAAGAATTACGTCATTTTATTGAAAAGATTAAGGAATGCGCAGAAAGAAATTGTTCTATCTCAGCTATTAATGGAAGACGATGAAATAGTCAGTAAATACTTGTTCGAAATTGAAAGCAAAATAATGAATACTTTATCAGAAATTTACAACAAGTTTAACCTTGAATTTGACCCAGTATAAAAAAGAAAGCAAAAAAAATTTGGCCTTTTTTTTTTTTTTTTTTTTTTTTTTTTTTTTTTTTTTTTGCCTTCACAAACATTTGTACTGACTAGGAAAATCTGTTTTTAACACTAGCTTACAAAACTTCTCTTTCCTCAGTTTTTGTTTAATCGACTTTTTTTCTTCTTTTGATTCGACAACATCATTTTCATCAAGACATTCTTCAAAGCTGTTTTTGTCTTTAGTAAAAAACAAAACAACCGTCTTTAACTGTTCTCTAAAGTCTTTTAAGACCGAATTATACTTCTGTGTTAAAATCCATACGCTAATTCCTGCATGCCGACCACTGAATGCTAGTTTTGCTAAACTATTTCTTTTTTTGACTATGTCTCTTTCAGCTGAACAGTCATCAATGATAAACAAAGTTGATGTTCCTTTAAACAGTTGATAAAAATACTCTAAACAATCGCTTAGTTTATTACTTGGATTGACTAAATAGATTTCGTCATCTGTCCAAATAAACTTTCTTTCTTTATAAGACTTGTTGTATTCTAATGTAGTACAAAAAATTACTATGTGTTCAAAGTGATTACGATAAACCGTTTGTATTAAATCTAAAGCGAACACACTTTTTCCGCAGCCTGTCATTCCACAAAATAAACCACAATGAGGTTCTTTTGTAAGGAAATTTAAACTGTTCAAATCCATTATTTTAATACACAATATCTTTTAATCTGTTGTCTTCAATGTTCAGCTGAGCATCGCATAGTAAATATACATAAATATATATTTGCTTACTCTCTTCTGCTTCTTTGTGGATTTGAATGTTTATTCCTCCTGACCCATCACCAACTGTTCTTCCACTGCCATGTAGTTTGTTATCTTCTGTTGTTCTAAGATCTAGCCACAACGCATACTTCGAATATAAATAATCTTCAAGTCTGACATCATGAAGATGGAGGTCTTTGCAAATTAAATCAGCCGCCGGGTCTCTTTGCCGACCACCTCCACCCAACAGTTTTCGTATTTCATCAAAATGCTGATAAGGTAAAAGACCGCTTGCAAACAACTGATTCGGTTGTCCTTCAATCGTACATGTTAGTTTAGTTATTTTAGGATTATGAAACTTCTCGCTTAATCTGTTAAAGGGTTTTTTGGACTCCTCAAACAGCAACAAAATCCCTTTCAATGACCTTGCTGATACATTCAAATCGATGTTCCAAATTGTGTCTGATTTGTTTTTAGGTATTTTACTATGATTTAAAATTCTGTTGTAGTATATTGCTAATCTTGTCTGGTATTGTTGGGAGATCAACCGAGCTAATTCTTGATGACGAACAACATCAAACTCTAATGTGATGTCTGAAATACTATATTTTGCATCAGGATCTGTCGCTGATCTGATAACACGGCTGTAATCATTAAAAGTTAATTCATACATAAGCCTATCTTGTAAAGCACCCTGATAATACGGGGAGTGCGTGTTTAGCAGCTCGAAGTCAAGAGGTATATAAAATCGATTACCATAAACTTGTGCAACCAACGCATCTTGATTGCTATCTTTTTTGTCTTCAGCATCAATTCTATGTTTTATACCATTATCTCCCTGTATTCCTTGATAAGTTCGATCTTTTCTTTCATTTTGTGTGAGCCAGAGGTCACAATAACACAAAAAGACATCTGCGTTATCTAATGACATTACTTCTCTCCCTTCAAGTTTAATAGTAATCTTACTAACGATCGCTCTACCAAGATTAGCAACTAAAGTTCTGTTCGGATCCGTCGCTGACTCCAGTTCTATTTTAAAAGCAAGACGTGCGGTACCTGGCACAATGACTTCATTACTCCCCAGACTAGGAAATCTTACTGATAATATTTGTCTTTGATCGATAGTTGAAGGATTATTACTTATCACGATACTCTGCCTGGTTCCTTTTACACCCAGTGGTTCTTTTAACCGTCTGTATGGATCAAGAATTGTTCCGTATGATTGTGACATCTCTTTTTTTTAGAAATAAAATAAAAACATAATTATAAATAAAAACATGGCAGGAATAGAACCAGACCTCGATTATGATGATTTTGATGATGAAGCTGGAGATGACATGAGTGAAAATATTCCTTTATTGTCTCGCCGTCATAACCTACTATCTTTAAGACATGAACTAGATGAAGCAGAACCAACCCCTGCTGTTAGTATAGATGAAAGAATAAAGGATAATATAGAAAGTGAAAATCGTCGTGAACTAAAAAAAATGAAAGTGATGGCTTTTCGTAAATTTATTGGTCAAGATTTATCCGATCTTTATGACCCTAATGACTATGTTTTGGCTCCTGGGGGGCATTTACTTGTGAAGGATAAAAAAGAAAAATTAAACAAATTTACACACGATAAAAACCCCTCATTGTTTTTATCAAGAAGGGGTCTTCGTAGTAGGTTTGGTGTTGGCGTGCTGAGGCAACTTGGGATCGCCCCGTACATAAGCACACAGACTGTTTCTGCTCTTCAAAAAACGCTAGAAAGGCTGCCAACTGATAACCAACTTCAATCGATTCCTTTTAGCGGCTTACCAATAACTGCTGACCAAATAATAGAATTGGAAACTAGTTTTATGACTTCAAAGGATGAAGAAACCCATTTAAAAACATTACATGAGCCCCCATTACCTATGAGGGAACTAATAGCTCTTAATGAATCATTACAATCTATTAGAGGCGAGTTAACAAATAATACAGCAAAGCTAAGCGAACTGGATGCTCACATTGAGAAAGAAAAAGAAAAGTTGGTTGAAGCTGATGACGGTAACCTTGGACAAGACGTAAAAGACAGAATCATACAAAGACTAGATGATCTTCAGTTAGAGAGAGCAGCAAGACTAGAAGTACTGTCGACAAACCGTGAACAACTCCGCAGTCAAGTCAGCAGAATAAAAGAAACAATCCAAAGAATTTTACATGAAGATACAACGCTGGCTGAACGAATAAAAACATTGTTTAGAGAGCAGGGTGTTACGATTGCTAGTGTTTTAACAGCTTTAGGTTTTGCAATCTCTACTTTAGTGTTTGCTTTAACCGGGTCAGGATCAGGAGCTGCTGCTCAACCGCCAGCTCCTGGCCCACCATCAAGCGATAAGAATTGGATTAAAAAACAACTGGATCATTTAAAGAATCTATTAAAAAAATTAGGAATAAAAGCTCTAGACGCTATACCAGGAATATTAGGTGGAATAATTAGTTGGCTTTTTTCTACAGCAAGCAAAGTAGTTGGTTTTATGGCAGAACATTTATGGTTGCTGCTAGTTATGATTGTAGGATTACTTTTTAGTAAAATAAAAATAAACTAGACCAGCCGCTGTTAAAAAAAGAACTAATGCTGTCTTTTCATTTTCATGATTATCAGTTGCAGTTAAGTTCGTTGAAGTTGGTAAGTTCGTTGATTTAATTGAAGTTGGTAAGTTCGTTGAATTTGAATCAGCCATATTCTTTATTGGAATTGTTTGTTGTGCACTTGATGGAGCAGCAACTTCAGAATTTAGATCATTGTTTTTACCGATTGCTTGGCCGTCTCCAGCTATAAGGATTTCGTTGTTATAGTTTTCAATTACTCCTATTTGAAGTCTGAGATCAGAGGGCAGCATGTACAATCCACTACCGACAGCAAAGTCTACTTTCGATCTTGCGAATCTTAAAACGTCTTGATACCTTTTAATGCTAGCTGGGAGGTCAACTGTAGAATTGATTGCATCTTCTAAATTAGCTAAATACTGTTTTTGTGCATCAAACCCAGTTGAAGGATCCATTATCTCAGATTTAACTTGCGCTTGAGATCCCAGCAAACACCACACGTAAGTACGAATAGAATCATTTACTCGTTCTATTCCCGCCTTTGTCAGTCCTTCAGAAGTATCAAGAATAAATGTAGACCAAGCGTTTTTATGTTTTTGTTGAATAGACCCCAGATGAACGGTCGTACCTGAAGAAAAAGACGTGTAAGGAGGATTCCAATCATAGTTATACTTTCTGTGCACACCCCAATAATAAAGTGTACCCAAACCATGATTACGATCTAACTTTTGTCTAAAGTCTGTATTCAAGTTAATGTTAAACTCATTACAAATCCGTTCAAAGGCCTTCATGTCAATTCTGTTGTTGAACGGATTAAAAGTGGAATCATTCGGTAATGGAGCATGCAGTTCAGACAGAATACGCTTGAATGTATAATAGAAATGAAATCTATAAACTGCTTTTACCATGACTCCAGGATGATTTAAGTGATCAGCGAAAGAAACACCACACCCTGTTGTTGCACAGAACACAGCAAAGTTTAACTGGTTTTGATAAAACTGCATTGGATGACTAAACCATGCCTTTGCGATGTTATCATGTTTGACACTAGGATTTAAATAATGGTTTAATGGATTACTGACCTTAACTTCAAAAGAATCAACTCCCACTGCAACAACTATTGAATCAACAGCTATAGTTTTAGGGTTATATGATCCAACTGCATATTTAACGTCTTTGTTATATTTAAAAGCATTCATTTATATATTCGCAATAAAAATGTTTATTTATATAACTGATCAAGACGAGCCAATACTTTTACAACGCCCTATTGAAAATCATGGTTCTCTAAAAGTAGCGCTCCATGAAATTTATTACAAAGTTAAATGGATTAACATAAGCGAATCCTTAAAGAACAATTGGATAAGAAAAATTACCATAGAAGAAAGGATTGAACTAACTATACCAGACGGTTATTACGGTTTTTGTTCATTAAAAGAGATGTTAAACGACTTCGACATTACTTTAAAACTTAATGAGGGAAATTTGAAAGTGAAGATGACGTTTAGAGGCCAAAAAGGTGTAGTATTTGAATTTGCTAATGAATTGGCTAAACTATTAGGTTTTAGATTAGACAGGTTCCATGTCACTGATAATGCACTGCAAAGTAATTCATTTAAAGCTGTAAAATCACTTAATCTCGGAATACATTCTTTATTATACTTTCATTTAGATATTTTGAGTACGGATAACAACTTATTTGATAACCAGCCGTCTACTGTGTTAAGAGTTCTTCCAACAGCAAAAGCGGCATACTGTGATTACGAAATTATTACGTTCACCAACTTACAGTTTAAAGAATTAGTTTGTGGGGTTCACCATTCACTAAAAATAAGAATAACTGACGAAAAAGGAAAAGAAGTTCAGTGCGACAGCCTTAATGCTTTGTTAGAAATAAAATAATTTAGTTTAAAACAATGTCACGCGGACCAGATCAACCGGTTATGCTTGACCCTGTTAGATGCGCAACTTTAGAATTGAAGGACCTAGCGGACACAGAAGACTTTGATTTAAATGGAGAGATAGGAGCGCTGTATGGTTTTGAGTACACAAACAACGGCTATTATAAACGTGCAGAAGTAAGTGATAAAAAAGTACCTAAACTAGAGCAACTGCGTAATGTAGTAGCTGACAATGTTGGCCAGTTTGAATATAAAGTTGTTAAGAAAAGGGACAACAAATGGCATTTAATTCCATTCGTTGATTGGGAAATTAAGTTTGAATTTTTAAGCCCGTTTACATTCTTTGATAATGACAAACACTTTCGCAAATCATTTAACTCAGGACCGTTACATGTCAGTCTGATTCCTCAAAACAACAGCAGAAGAGAAATAGCAATCAAACCTTATAAAAAGAGACAGTACATGCTGCATAGAAAAAAGACAGTGACAAAAGATTCATCCACGCAATTAGAGTTCATTCCTAAAATGGTTTTAGCAGACGAATTTACTATGATATTTGAACTTTCTGTTAGAGCAGACAACCCTGATTCCCTACCTGTTGGTGTTAGCGACAACCTAATGAAAGGGATTCTTATTTCTTGGCAAAACTTGGATGTTGAATCAGTGAGATGTACTATCGTTATTCAAAACCGTGGTGAAGAAATTAAGGCAGTGTCGACCAGCGATAAAGTTATATTGAGTGTTGATCCAAACAATCTTAAAGAATTAACGTACATTAATGTTACTAATTTAGATCTCATTGGGTTTTATTACACTGAAAGCATTTTGTCTGATGATCTTCTTAAAATGATAGCAAGTGCAAATTAAATGTTAAATTTTTTTTTATATATAAAAAGATGTCCGTTACAGTATATCCAAAAATACCAAAAGAAGATACTGACAAAGAAAAGACTGATGGTGGTGATGATCCTGAAATCAGAAAGTTCAGATTGTCCTCGATTACTGAAATACAAAGAGAATTGGAAAAAGACCTCACTAACTATAACAGAACCAAACGAAGGTACTCTTGTTTGCTTAATTCAATAACATACTTAAATACTGGATTTGGTACTCTAGGTACTTTAACAGCAGGAAGCTCTGTAGGGTTGTTAGCGACAGGGGTCGGATCAGTAGTAGCTTTGCCTCTAGGTTGTGTATCGCTGACGCTGGGGGTGTTTTCAATCAGTACGTCTGCTTTCAACAAAAAAATAAAAATAAAACTTCAAAAGCATACAGCCATGGTTCAATTAATAATGGCAAAACTTAGTTCATTTCGATTGATTATCAGTAAAGCTTTGCAAGACTCTCAAATTTCGGATGAGGAGTTCAATAGATTGCAAGCAGACTACAACGACTACAAAATGCAAAAGTTTGAACTTCAAAAAAAATCAAGAGCAAGTTTTTCACAACCGCAAGACATAGAAGCGATAAAAAAAGAATGTGAAAAAAAAATAAACGACACATTAAAATCTGTTCTAGGGAAATAACAATAAGAACTCCAAAGGGTGCTTATTCAATTCAATATGATTTCAAGTTTCGAAAGTCTACTGACTATGACAGTTAGTCCTCCAGTGTCCAACTGCAAAGGAAAACTCAGGTGATTTAAACACACGCTTTGTATTGTTTGAGTCGAGTGATTTTTTATTTACAACTGTTGTGTTTATCTCGTGTAACTTAGATTGTATTTTTATGTTGTCATGATAAAACGTCTTGGAGTCAAACAGTGCTTCTTTATAGTTGTCGTGCGTCATGACCATTTGAACAACAGGTCTAGAAATTCCTTTTGCTTTTTTAATAACACTAGTTTGACTGGCAATTGAATACATCTTTGCTCTCAGGCCGACGTACTCTTTGATTATAGTTCCATTCAGTTCATCCTTCATCTTGCCAATCACCTTTTTATTTACATTCGAGTGTAAAGGAGATTTACTTGGGTAGTCAGAGGTGTCATACCAGGAGTCAACACCTTTTGCTGAATCTGTCTCTAAATCTTTGTAAAAGTCTTCAGTCGGAATGTCTAGAATAAATGAGTCCGTGTCTGTGTAGAGTACTTTAGAGTCTGGGTAGAGTGGTTTAAAGTAGTCGTATATAAATTCTAGCATTAACAGTTTGGACAATTCAAGAACAGCAAACCCAATGAAGACTGGTTTATCTAGCTTCACATTAATTTTCTTCATCATTATACCGTAAAGGTTATCATGGAACTTTTTGAAGTCTTGATAATGGGGTTTTGAAGTTAGTTTGATTGCTTTGTTTTCTTGGGTAACTAATCTAACGTCTTTACGTTTGTGCGGGTTTTCCATAGTCTTTCCAAAACAACTGTTATTCATTAGCTTAAAGAAGTCTTTTTCTGAGGCATCAGTAGCTAGTGTTCTAAGATTAGTGTTCTTCATTATATACGGTTCCATGAACTTCTCCTGACTAAACGAAATGATTCTATGAACTGCTGTTAGTCTTAATCCATGCCGTAAATAGAATTGTAGGAGTCTATAATGACAGACGTATTTTTTTTTGCCATGTAGATTAGGCACAAGTTTAGGGAGGTCATTTCCCACTTGAAGTCTTTCTGCTGCTAACGGGTAGTCGTTATGCAGGTCATGGAGTTCATCCGGATAATCTAAGTCGACTTCTAAAATAAATCCTGTTTCGTAAGAATCTGGTAATTTTAACACCTGTTGTACAAACTCCTTGATGTTGAAGTCAAATGGGGCTGTATACATTTTAAAGTTACGTAAAGGTAGTGACTGGATCATCGCCCAACCATAGAGATTGTTGGCGTCCAAGTACATGATATAATTTGATGGTTTAGTTGGATCGTAGTCGTCTAAGTACTTGTTGTTAGCTTTACAGTAACCGTGTGAAGCCATAGAGATTCCTCCACGTAGTCCGTCTTCAATCATTTGGAGAGTCGGTAGGTCGGACAACAAGTCAATCTGTATTCGGGTAAATCTTAAGAACGCATCCCAACTCATTCCAGGAGCTGAAATATAATGAGCAGGGTCTAGACTGTAATGTTTCATGCACGTTTTTCTGTAATTCTCAAATACGTCCGCAAGCAAACAAACGTCAGCCATTAAATAGGCGTCGTGGTAGTCTCCCATGGTCTGGCATTTTAACTTAATCCACGCTGACTGAGCATGGGCGTAGTCAGAGTCGCTTATATCTTTTCCTTTTAAACTAGAGTAGAATGCACCTTTGGGAGGTAATTCAACTTCATCGAACCGCTCCCAGCAAGTCATGTACTCGTAAGGGTAAACTCCTTTTCGAACAAGTGCTGGATCAAAGTATTTTTCTGTTATAGTACATTTGGATAGTGACTGACCTAAAGATTCTAACGAGCCCATCATATGTTGTAGTGAATCATAAAAAGATAATTGACCTAATGTAAATGTCATGTACTTTTCTGAAGACTGAGCTATACAAGTGACGGTTCTAAATTCATCAGTAACTGCTTGTAGAATTAAATGGGAGTCATATCCACGTAGATTGTGAAAGAATATAGGCAGTTTCCAAGACTTTGGTTCAAACTTTAACTGGAGATTACAGGAGTTGTGTGCTGCTCCTCTGAATTTTCCACTAATGTGATCATGGTCTCGTACTTTATGGTTGTCTGAATAATCGGGGTCCTCCTGCATAAACCCTTTTTTGCAAATCCAACATTCAGTAGCTGATTCAAATTGAATTAAATCTTCAGGTGTCATGATTAAATCTAATAAATTTAGTTGGTTAGATAGTACATTTCGTAGTTTCATCATTCTACTTAAAAAGATTTTTGCAGCATCAGGTCCTCTATAAAGTTCAGGTGTTGAATGTTTCCCATCTGATCTAACAACAATAAATGCGTATGAACAGATTTGATGGTTGTTCAATAAAACAGTTTTAGGAAGATTTTTGGGAGCTGCTGGACCTTGATACGGAACGATGATAGATTCGAAGTCAGCATATACAACATAAGGACTTAATTGCAGTTTCTTCCAGTTTTTAAAGAACACCTTACTTCCTTCTTTCGGAGTAATAAGTTCAGTATTACAGTCAGTAGATGAATTACAATGTTTTCTGTGTTCAACTGCTGCATAAATACTTGGCATTCTCTGTAAACATCTTCGACAGAATTCTTGTTTATGCCCATCTTTTGAAGTAAACTGAATAAGTCTGCTCATTGTACGAATTAATGTATAATGGTAATGTGTTTTTGTTTCATCTTTTAGTAAGAGTAGATCAACATGATTTTTATCGGGATCATTACTAAATGGAGGAGTGTTCTTTGAAACACGGATTGGTTTAAGGTTTTCTTCTGATGACCATGTGTAGACGTTAACTGATATAGGTTTGTTTTGTTCTTCAAACTGATCAATTTTATCTACACTAACAGGGAAGTCAATTCCATTAAAGTTTAATTCATTTATGTAAGCTTGATAATTTGTTACTCTTTCTGCGTTCTTTTTGACATAATGGAGTTTAGCTAGAACGCACCACATAAAACATCGGTCATCTGTATTCTTAATGTTTAATACTGCACGTTTTAAAACAAGTTCTTTAGGTAAAGGAATAAATGAGTTTCCTACGATGGGGGCATATTTACTCTCCTTTAATTTGATTTCTAATACCCCGCCTTCTGACCAACCAGATCCTCTCAGTTTTGCCTCTTCTGATGCGTTAATGAACTGGGTGATTAAATTGTCTGCCCAGGTTTCTGTAAAATCATTATAAGTCAGAATTACTTGCTGTTTAGTAGAGACCCATACTTGAAGCTGCTCACCTTGGACTGTTTCATAATCTACGTACACTGCTAACATTACTTTAACTGGTGGTTCTATAGCTAGTTTTTCAGGTATTTGCGAAATAGCATGTTTTACACTTTCTAGTACATTTTTTGGATCAATAACTTCTAAATCCGTTTCTTTAAAAACTTTGTCTAAGTGCTCAATTATTTCATCAAGTGCCATTGTCATGTTGAGTTCCTTTTTCTAACTCAAATTATTTTGTTTAATTAAAAATAATTAATTTTGTTTCACCTAAAAGTAGTGTTTTTTCTTCCGAATTGACAGAATAAAGTGGAGACGAATTTTTACTTTTTTTACCCCTTAAAGTAGCGTTTTTGTATCTAAAAGTAGGAGATTCCCTCTTGAGCCAGAAGTGGGGTTATCCTGTTAAATCACGCTGTTTTCGCGAGTAAAAAACGGCTAACCCGCACTGTTTTTTGTGAATAAAAAATGCAAGAAAACGGCTTAAATCACACCTTTTTTTGGGGGGGGTTAAAAAGCATAACAAAAAGGAGTGATTTTAGTCGTTTTTTTAATAAATGGAGGAGTGAAACCGAAACCGAAACCGATACTGAGCCAGAATTGGTGTTTACAAAAAGGAGTGATTTTAGCCGTTTTTTTAATAAATGGAGGAGTGAAACCGAAACCGAAACCGATACTGAGCCAGAATTGGTGTTCACCCGTTCTCTATGGTGGGTAGAGACACAAACATTGTCTGGGAAGAGACACAAACATTGTCTGGGTAGAGACACAAACATTGTCTGGGTAGAGACACAAACATTGTCTGGGTAGAGACACAAACATTGTCTGGGAAGAGACACAAACATTGTCTGGGTAGAGACACAAACATTGTCTGGGTAGAGACACAAACATTGTCTGGGTAGAGACACAAACATTGTCTGGGTAGAGACACAAACATTGTCTGGGTAGAGACACAAACATTGTCTGGGTAGAGACACAAACATTGTCTGGGTAGAGACACAAACATTGTCTGGGTAGAGACACAAACATTGTCTGGGAAGAGACACAAACATTGTCTGGGTAGAGACACAAACATTGTCTGGGTAGAGACACAAACATTGTCTGGGTAGAGACACAAACATTGTCTGGGTAGAGACACAAACATTGTCTGGGTAGAGACACAAACATTGTCTGGGTAGAGACACAAACATTGTCTGGGTAGAGACACAAACATTGTCTGGGTAGAGACACAAACATTGTCTGGGTAGAGACACAAACATTGTCTGGGTAGAGACACAAACATTGTCTGGGTAGAGACACAAACATTGTCTGGGTAGAGACACAAACATTGTCTGGGTAGAGACACAAACATTGTCTGGGTAGAGACACAAACATTGTCTGGGTAGAGACACAAACATTGTCTGGGTAGAGACACAAACATTGTCTGGGTAGAGACACAAACATTGTCTGGGTAGAGACACAAACATTGTCTGGGTAGAGACACAAACATTGTCTGGGTAGAGACACAAACATTGTCTGGGTAGAGACACAAACATTGTCTGGGTAGAGACACAAACATTGTCTGGGTAGAGACACAAACATTGTCTGGGTAGAGACACAAACATTGTCTGGGTAGAGACACAAACATTGTCTGGGTAGAGACACAAACATTGTCTGGGTAGAGACACAAACATTGTCTGGGTAGAGACACAAACATTGTCTGGGTAGAGACACAAACATTGTCTGGGTAGAGACACAAACATTGTCTGGGTAGAGACACAAACATTGTCTGGGTAGAGACACAAACATTGTCTGGGTAGAGACACAAACATTGTCTGGGTAGAGACACAAACATTGTCTGGGTAGAGACACAAACATTGTCTGGGTAGAGACACAAACATTGTCTGGGTAGAGACACAAACATTGTCTGGGTAGAGACACAAACATTGTCTGGGTAGAGACACAAACATTGTCTGGGTAGAGACACAAACATTGTCTGGGTAGAGACACAAACATTGTCTGGGTAGAGACACAAACATTGTCTGGGTAGAGACACAAACATTGTCTGGGTAGAGACACAAACATTGTCTGGGTAGAGACACAAACATTGTCTGGGTAGAGACACAAACATTGTCTGGGTAGAGACACAAACATTGTCTGGGTAGAGACACAAACATTGTCTGGGTAGAGACACAAACATTGTCTGGGTAGAGACACAAACATTGTCTGGGTAGAGACACAAACATTGTCTGGGTAGAGACACAAACATTGTCTGGGTAGAGACACAAACATTGTCTGGGTAGAGACACAAACATTGTCTGGGTAGAGACACAAACATTGTCTGGGTAGAGACACAAACATTGTTGGGTGGGTAGGGTAGAGACACAAACATTGTCTGGGTAGAGACACAAACATTGTCTGGGTAGAGACACAAACATTGTCTGGGTAGAGACACAAACATTGTCTGGGTAGAGACACAAACATTGTCTGGGTAGAGACACAAACATTGTCTGGGTAGAGACACAAACATTGTCTGGGTAGAGACACAAACATTGTCTGGGTAGAGACACAAACATTGTCTGGGTAGAGACACAAACATTGTCTGGGTAGAGACACAAACATTGTCTGGGTAGAGACACAAACATTGTCTGGGTAGAGACACAAACATTGTCTGGGTAGAGACACAAACATTGTCTGGGTAGAGACACAAACATTGTCTGGGTAGAGACACAAACATTGTCTGGGTAGAGACACAAACATTGTCTGGGTAGAGACACAAACATTGTCTGGGTAGAGACACAAACATTGTCTGGGTAGAGACACAAACATTGTCTGGGTAGAGACACAAACATTGTCTGGGTAGAGACACAAACATTGTCTGGGTAGAGACACAAACATTGTCTGGGTAGAGACACAAACATTGTCTGGGTAGAGACACAAACATTGTCTGGGTAGAGACACAAACATTGTCTGGGTAGAGACACAAACATTGTCTGGGTAGAGACACAAACATTGTCTGGGTAGAGACACAAACATTGTCTGGGTAGAGACACAAACATTGTCTGGGTAGAGACACAAACATTGTCTGGGTAGAGACACAAACATTGTCTGGGTAGAGACACAAACATTGTCTGGGTAGAGACACAAACATTGTCTGGGTAGAGACACAAACATTGTCTGGGTAGAGACACAAACATTGTCTGGGTAGAGACACAAACATTGTCTGGGTAGAGACACAAACATTGTCTGGGTAGAGACACAAACATTGTCTGGGTAGAGACACAAACATTGTCTGGGTAGAGACACAAACATTGTCTGGGTAGAGACACAAACATTGTCTGGGTAGAGACACAAACATTGTCTGGGTAGAGACACAAACATTGTCTGGGTAGAGACACAAACATTGTCTGGGTAGAGACACAAACATTGTCTGGGTAGAGACACAAACATTGTCTGGGTAGAGACACAAACATTGTCTGGGTAGAGACACAAACATTGTCTGGGTAGAGACACAAACATTGTCTGGGTAGAGACACAAACATTGTCTGGGTAGAGACACAAACATTGTCTGGGTAGAGACACAAACATTGTCTGGGTAGAGACACAAACATTGTCTGGGTAGAGACACAAACATTGTCTGGGTAGAGACACAAACATTGTCTGGGTAGAGACACAAACATTGTCTGGGTAGACACAAACATTGTCTGGGTAGAGACACAAACATTGTCTGGGTAGAGACACAAACATTGTCTGGGTAGAGACACAAACATTGTCTGGGTAGAGACACAAACATTGTCTGGGTAGAGACACAAACATTGTCTGGGTAGAGACACAAACATTGTCTGGGTAGAGACACAAACATTGTCTGGGTAGAGACACAAACATTGTCTGGGTAGAGACACAAACATTGTCTGGGTAGAGACACAAACATTGTCTGGGTAGAGACACAAACATTGTCTGGGTAGAGACACAAACATTGTCTGGGTAGAGACACAAACATTGTCTGGGTAGAGACACAGACACATTGTCTGGGTAGAGACACAAACATTGTCTGGGTAGAGACACAAACATTGTCTGGGTAGAGACACAAACATTGTCTGGGTAGAGACACAAACATTGTCTGGGTAGAGACACAAACATTGTCTGGGTAGAGACACAAACATTGTCTGGGTAGAGAGACACAAACATTGTCTGGGTAGAGACACAAACATTGTCTGGGTAGAGACACAAACATTGTCTGGGTAGAGACACAAACATTGTCTGGGTAGAGACACAAACATTGTCTGGGTAGAGACACAAACATTGTCTGGGTAGAGACACAAACATTGTCTGGGTAGAGACACAAACATTGTCTGGGTAGAGACACAAACATTGTCTGGGTAGAGACACAAACATTGTCTGGGTAGAGACACAAACATTGTCTGGGTAGAGACACAAACATTGTCTGGGTAGAGACACAAACATTGTCTGGGTAGAGACACAAACATTGTCTGGGTAGAGACACAAACATTGTCTGGGTAGAGACACAAACATTGTCTGGGTAGAGACACAAACATTGTCTGGGTAGAGACACAAACATTGTCTGGGTAGAGACACAAACATTGTCTGGGTAGAGACACAAACATTGTCTGGGTAGAGACACAAACATTGTCTGGGTAGAGACACAAACATTGTCTGGGTAGAGACACAAACATTGTCTGGGTAGAGACACAAACATTGTCTGGGTAGAGACACAAACATTGTCTGGGTAGAGACACAAACATTGTCTGGGTAGAGACACAAACATTGTCTGGGTAGAGACACAAACATTGTCTGGGTAGAGACACAAACATTGTCTGGGTAGAGACACAAACATTGTCTGGGTAGAGACACAAACATTGTCTGGGTAGAGACACAAACATTGTCTGGGTAGAGACACAAACATTGTCTGGGTAGAGACACAAACATTGTCTGGGTAGAGACACAAACATTGTCTGGGTAGAGACACAAACATTGTCTGGGTAGAGACACAAACATTGTCTGGGTAGAGACACAAACATTGTCTGGGTAGAGACACAAACATTGTCTGGGTAGAGACACAAACATTGTCTGGGTAGAGACACAAACATTGTCTGGGTAGAGACACAAACATTGTCTGGGTAGAGACACAAACATTGTCTGGGTAGAGACACAAACATTGTCTGGGTAGAGACACAAACATTGTCTGGGTAGAGACACAAACATTGTCTGGGTAGAGACACAAACATTGTCTGGGTAGAGACACAAACATTGTCTGGGTAGAGACACAAACATTGTCTGGGTAGAGACACAAACATTGTCTGGGTAGAGACACAAACATTGTCTGGGTAGAGACACAAACATTGTCTGGGTAGAGACACAAACATTGTCTGGGTAGAGACACAAACATTGTCTGGGTAGAGACACAAACATTGTCTGGGTAGAGACACAAACATTGTCTGGGTAGAGACACAAACATTGTCTGGGTAGAGACACAAACATTGTCTGGGTAGAGACACAAACATTGTCTGGGTAGAGACACAAACATTGTCTGGGTAGAGACACAAACATTGTCTGGGTAGAGACACAAACATTGTCTGGGTAGAGACACAAACATTGTCTGGGTAGAGACACAAACATTGTCTGGGTAGAGACACAAACATTGTCTGGGTAGAGACACAAACATTGTCTGGGTAGAGACACAAACATTGTCTGGGTAGAGACACAAACATTGTCTGGGTAGAGACACAAACATTGTCTGGGTAGAGACACAAACATTGTCTGGGTAGAGACACAAACATTGTCTGGGTAGAGACACAAACATTGTCTGGGTAGAGACACAAACATTGTCTGGGTAGAGACACAAACATTGTCTGGGTAGAGACACAAACATTGTCTGGGTAGAGACACAAACATTGTCTGGGTAGAGACACAAACATTGTCTGGGTAGAGACACAAACATTGTCTGGGTAGAGACACAAACATTGTCTGGGTAGAGACACAAACATTGTCTGGGTAGAGACACAAACATTGTCTGGGTAGAGACACAAACATTGTCTGGGTAGAGACACAAACATTGTCTGGGTAGAGACACAAACATTGTCTGGGTAGAGACACAAACATTGTCTGGGTAGAGACACAAACATTGTCTGGGTAGAGACACAAACATTGTCTGGGTAGAGACACAAACATTGTCTGGGTAGAGACACAAACATTGTCTGGGTAGAGACACAAACATTGTCTGGGTAGAGACACAAACATTGTCTGGGTAGAGACACAAACATTGTCTGGGTAGAGACACAAACATTGTCTGGGTAGAGACACAAACATTGTCTGGGTAGAGACACAAACATTGTGTGGGTAGAGACACAAACATTGTCTGGGTAGAGACACAAACATTGTCTGGGTAGAGACACAAACATTGTCTGGGTAGAGACACAAACATTGTCTGGGTAGAGACACAAACATTGTCTGGGTAGAGACACAAACATTGTCTGGGTAGAGACACAAACATTGTCTGGGTAGAGACACAAACATTGTCTGGGTAGAGACACAAACATTGTCTGGGTAGAGACACAAACATTGTCTGGGTAGAGACACAAACATTGTCTGGGTAGAGACACAAACATTGTCTGGGTAGAGACACAAACATTGTCTGGGTAGAGACACAAACATTGTCTGGGTAGAGACACAAACATTGTCTGGGTAGAGACACAAACATTGTCTGGGTAGAGACACAAACATTGTCTGGGTAGAGACACAAACATTGTCTGGGTAGAGACACAAACATTGTCTGGGTAGAGACACAAACATTGTCTGGGTAGAGACACAAACATTGTCTGGGTAGAGACACAAACATTGTCTGGGTAGACACAAACATTGTCTGGGTAGAGACACAAACATTGTCTGGGTAGAGACACAAACATTGTCTGGGTAGACACAAACATTGTCTGGGTAGAGACACAAACATTGTCTGGGTAGAGACACAAACATTGTGTGGGTAGAGACACAAACATTGTCTGGGCAGAGACACAAACATTGTCTGGGTAGAGACACAAACATTGTCTGGGTAGAGACACAAACATTGTCTGGGTAGAGACACAAACATTGTCTGGGCAGAGACACAAACATTGTCTGCAATATTGTGAATTCCTCTGTGATGGTCTTCGGATAACAGGCCCTGATTTGATGCATTTTACTTGTTTTTGGTTTTAGTGACATGGGTGTTAAACCATTGTGGTGCATAAATGCGACATTGTCTGCTAACGAGGGGGCTTCTAGCTCAGAACTGTGTCATTTTGGGGCCTGCACGACTGAAACAAAAGTTGTTGTTTTTTGTCTTGGTAATCATGTGAAAGTAGTGTGTGTGTGTGTGTGTGTGTGTGTGTGTGTGTGTGTGTGCGCGCGCGTGTGTGTGTGGTGTGCGTGTGTGAGATTCGGTGTATATGCCCTAAAAGGCAAAATGTAATGAACACTGAACTAAAGTGTGTGGGGATCAACCATGTCTAATGTTCAGACCCAGAACGCTCTGAAGCGGCTCTTTTGGTGGCTCAATGGGAGAAAACTCTCCTGACTTACCATATCTTCCCTCGGTCAATGTTGTGTGGGTTGTTTTGTTGCCACGTGTGCGAGAGATAGAGACAGATAAAAGGAGAGAGTGAGCTTGTCGTCGCTAACCGAGTGCCTTGTATTGCGCCACCTATACGAAAGGGGGATAACCTTTCACACATCGCCCATTCTTATGTCACTTCACACCCTCCACACACACACACATATCTAACTATGTCCAACTTCTTGCGAAGCATGATTTGTTGTCCATTTTGCCTTAGTTTTGTTTCCATTTTTAATGCATGCAAATGTGTTTCCTTGCTTGTAATGTGCTTGTACAAGAACACACTGTAATTTCACCTAACGTGATAAATAAAGTATTTTTAGTCCCCGAGCCGAAGGTTCGGGGAGCTATTGTTTTTGTCTGGTCCGTCCGTCCGGTGTCCGTCCGGCCGGCTATTCGTCCGTTTTTCTCAAACACTATTCAGTCTATCATCATCAAATTTGGTATACTAGTTTGCCAAGATGCAAGCTATCCACTGATGTATTTAGTTTTACATTAAGGTCAAGGTCGCGCCAGTTACGGGGTTCAAACCCCGAAACACATAATCGCTAATATCTCGCGAAGTTTTGCATGTATTTTAATGCATTTTTTTTGTCACATTTCTTGATGAATGGTCTGTAACACAGTTGTCATGAATGTTTCTGTGTGCGCATGATCGCGCGCGCTCAAATCACGGGTCCGAACCCCAAGGCTATATATAAAAAAACTATTCAGTTACGTGCTGTTTTGATGCGTTTTTATGTAGTTACGTGCTGTTTTGATGCATTTGTATGTATGTGTACAGCCGACACATTCCGATTTCGGAGTAGCTCGGCGATGCTGCGAGGGGACTTTGCAGCCGCTCGGCGTTGCACTTGTTGACTTTTGACTTTGACTCGGGAGGGGGGGGGGGAGAAGAAGAAAAACCAAGCATCCCTCTACCAACTCCACTTGACATGTGCTTAGCTTCCCGTCCCCTGGAGCTAGCCATAATCCCCATAGCGTGACCTGGCATCGCCTGTGTTTCGTAGAAAACGTTTTTCCCGTGCATGTTTTCCTTGCTGTCCGAAACCGATCACTGTACGATTCGATTCGATTCGATTCGATTCTAATTGACTGTTTTGTGTGCCACCTGTGACCGTCTCTCTCTCTCTCTCTCTCTCTCTCTCTCTCTCTCTCTCTCTCTCTCTCTCTCTCTCTCTCTCTCTCTCTCTCTCTCTCTCTCTCTCTCTCTCCCTCCCCCCCCCCCCCACCTCTCTCTCCCCTCTCCCTGCTCCCACACGACAAACGAGAGTGAATGTGACTTAGGAATGCGATTGTGACTCCACGGGAAAAGAAGTACAGAAACTTAAGGGCCAGACACACGTCAAGCTAAAATCGCACGACTGTACGATACGATTCGATCACGCGATCTCCAAGCGCGCGGATCACATTTGTTCTTGGAGACCACGTGATCGAATCGTATCGTACAGTCGTGCGATTTTTGCTGACGTGTGGCTGGCCCATTAAAGAAAGACAGGTGACGACACAGGAATAGTATGTGAGTACTGCTCAACATTCGTGTCAAAAGCATTCTTCTTGCTCTGTCGTGTCCACTTTCATTCTTCTCCTGCGTGTCGTACCACTGCTGTGAGAACCGGGAGTACTTTACGATCACGACAAGAGACTTCGGTACAACGTTCTTAGTCTGTCTGTCTGTCAACAACAAAAAACAAATGCCTTACAATATTTTGGTCTTAAGCTATTTACTTGATCATGTTAAACCGTTTTTTGCTCTGTCTGTGTGAATAGAAAGAAATGCCTTGCAATATTATTTTCGTTATAATCTATTTACTTGATCATGTTAAGCCGTTTCTTATTCTGTCTGTGTGAATAGAAAGAAACTGTCTGTGTGAATAGAAAGAAATGCCTTGCAATAATATTTTCGTCATGAACTATTTACTTGATTATGATAAACATTGGCAGCAAAGATGGTTTGATATTTTGCTTGTGTTAATTATGCGCTAGTGTAATAATTTTGTTCTATTTTCTGTCTGTTTGTCTGGTGGGTTTGTCTGTTTCTCTCTGTGTATCTCTCACTCCCTCACACACGCTTGCACGCATGCACATACACACGCACGCACACGCACGTGCACACACACACACACACACACACACACACACACACACACACACACACACACACACACACACACACACACACACACACACACACACAGTTCTTTCAGTTTACTTCTTTCTTTTTCTTTACATCATTTTCTATGGATGGCTTGTTGAAAAATGAAAAAAGCATGTCATTTGCTTACAGTTTTCCCATCTGAACATGACATTTTGTCTCGACTTGACACAGACACACACACACAGATTCATGGGAGGTGGTTTTATATGACTTTTCACCCCCTTAATCCTTCCTAATTCTCCCTACTGTCCATCATGATGCACCGCTACATGTTTCTCTGTCTGAAGGTGTTATTCCTCGCATAACATGTACACATGTTAACAGCGTGGCTTGTGTCCTTTGAAGCAATTTGTATCACTCTTGTCATCATGCCATTTGTATTTCTCCCACGGTCTCTCTTCTCTCTCTATTCTTAGTTTGTGTTTATATTCATCCTTATGATAGCAAGTATTGGACTTTGTCACAAGAAGGCTTTGGCTTAGACATTTTGGAACAATGCTTGATTGACTTGCATGAAAGATTTGATGATTTCTATGTTATGATTTGTGGTGACTTGAATGCAAGGACTGGATGCGAGAATGCTTGGATGAGTGACGAGTTTCTTCCCTTTGATCATTTTGTTGATGAAGATGCCTCTTTTTTTAGACGAAAGTCAGATGACAAGGACATTTCTAGCTTTGGTAAAGATTTGCTATCTGTTTGTTCAGCATTTGATTGTGTTATAGTTAATGGTTTATCTGGTGTGGGATTTGATGAGTCCCTTACTTATTTGTCAAGCACTGGTGGTAGTCTAGTTGACTATTTTATTACGTCAAGTGACTTATGTCTTGAACGTTGTGTTAGCTCCTTATGTGTTTTGTCTTTAATTGATTCGCCACATTTACCCGTGTGTATCACTTTAAATGAACGTGACCATGTTGATTGTATTGAAATGAAAGATTCCCCCGACAATGAGTTTCAGGAAAGATATATTTGGGATGAATCTTTGGAACATCACTTTGTGGATACTTTACATTCTGATATATATCAAGACTTACTGTCTAGAGCAACACACGTAATTGATTTTGACATAAACCACGCATTACGCCTGTTTACAGATGCCATAATAGCTTCCAGTGAATGTATGAAAAAGCGTATTTATGTCAATGACAACAAAAAGGATGGTTTATGGTTTGATAAAGAATGTAATAAACTTAAGTCAAACACCAGACGTGCACTTAACCTAGCTAGAAGGACAAAGCGCACTAAACACAGGGTGTCTTTCGTGAGGAAGAGGAAAGAATACAAACTATTTATCAAAAAGAAAAAGTCTAGTTTCAAACGCAATAAAGCAAAACAGCTAGCCTCTTATGGTAAAGACAGCAAATCGTTCTGGAAAGACGTTAGACAAATGTCTGGTAACAAGAAAGTCAATATATGCACTACTATAACCAAAGATCAATGGTTTAATCATTTTCGGAACCTGTTTAATGCTGATAAAAAGAAAAATGATAAAAAATTTCATTTGTCGAATAATTTAATAGAAAATTGTGACGATCTAAATAGACCAATAAATGAAAACGAAGTTATGGAAGCTATTCGTAAATTAAAAAAAGGCAAAGCAGCTGGCACTGACGGAATTATGCCTGAAATGTTGAAAACATCTGGTGACTTTTCAGTTCCTTTTTTGACAAAAATGTTTAACGTCATATTTGATACCGGAATTTATCCAGAAGAATGGTCGAAAGCAATAATTATCCCTATTTTTAAAAAAAGGTGATCAGACATTAACAGAGAACTACAGAGGAATTTCCTTACTGAGTTTAACTAGTAAATGTTATACAACTATCCTCAATAAACGATTAATTAACTTGGTTGAGACTTATAATGTATTGACGGAAACACAGGCTGGGTTTAGAAAAGGATATTCAACTTTCGACCATATCTTTACGTTGAATGCTATTGTTGAGAAATGTTTTTCCAAAAGGGGTGGGAAGCTTTATGCCTGTTTTGTGGATCTAAGGAAAGCCTTTGATTCTGTTCAACGTGAGCCTTTGTTCGATATATTATCAAAGATTAAAATACATGGAAAGTTTAAGAAAGCAATAATGGCTATGTATAATTCTATGTTATCTTGTATAAGAGTGAAGGATGGATTGACTGATTTGTTTGATTGTCCAGTAGGCTTACGACAAGGTTGTGTACTTAGTCCAGTTCTCTTTTCAATTTTTATTAATGAAATAGCATTCGCTGTGAATGAAAATGGTATTCATGGCATTCAGTTACTGCCTGATTTGATTGAATTGTTTCTCCTTCTTTTTGCTGACGACATTGTTCTTCTGTCATGCACTGCCAGAGGCTTACAAAATCAGATTAACATTCTTCATAACGCATGTAAAAATCTTTTTCTTAATATTAACGAAGATAAAACTAAAGTGATGGTTTTTCGTAAGGGTGGCTTCTTAGGCAAACATGAAAGATGGACTTTAGGTGAAAAAGCATTGGAAGTAGTGAACGAGTATAATTATTTAGGCTTTGTTTTTACAACTAAAATGAGTCTGAACAGAGGTGTTGAGGCTCTGGTGGTGAAGGGCAGGAGAGCATGTGTACAGTGTGTTAAATGCATTAGTAAACTGGATGATATTTCAAAGAATTGCTTCTTTAAAATTTTTGATTCTCAAGTTCAATCTGTGTTATTGTATGCATCTGAAATGTGGGGCCTACATAGATTAAGTAGCATTGAAAAGGTACATTCTTTTGCATGTAAACGCTTTCTTAGAGTTCCTTTAAAATTACCTAATAAGTTTGTGTATGGAGAAACTGGACGGTACCCTCTTTACATTAATAGTGCTGTCAGATGTATTAAATATTGGTTGAAACTTCTTAGAATGGATATGTCACGAATTCCACGCCAGGCGTATTCAATGCTCGTTAATATAGATGCAAAAGGTAAAGTGTGCTGGGCAACAATGGTTAAAAACACTTTGTTTAATTTGGGTTTTGGTTACGTTTGGTTAAACCAAGGAGTGGGTTGTGAAATTTCTTTTATCTCCTTGTTTAAACAGAGAATGACAGATCACTTTTTGCAGGACTGGTACAGCTCAGTGATGAATAATGATACTTACTCGACATATTGTCTGTTTAAAACATCATTTGAGCCTGAACAATACTTTCATTTTCTAGACTATAGATGTTTTCGAGACTGTCTGGTAAAATTGCGTGTTGGTGTTCTACCTATTAATGGATCGTTATTTAGAAGAACATTCAGTGAAAATCTGAACAAATTATGCCCTGTATGCAATGTTATCGAAGACGAAAGTCACTTTATTTATGCATGCCCTTTGTACTCTGATATCAGAAGCAAATATCTAAGTGGAGCAACTGGTCAGTACACCAATGTTTTAAAACATGGATCTGTAGCGACAGTCAGGAAACTCTCTTTGTTCCTGTTTTATGCTATTCGCAAAAGAAAAAATAATGATGATAAAGCATAATGTCAAATTGCTCTAGGACATCAAGCCCCATTGCGTGTCTTCAAACTTTATGGATATCTGTGGTTCCATTGATGTTCGAATGTGCCAGTACTTTGTGTATATGCGTGTCTATGTATGACTTTGGCCTTTCTAAGGGCCAGTGGCCTATAGATATTAAAAATATTGTTCTTGTTCTCTCTCTCTCTCTCTCTCTCTCTCTCTCTCTCTCTCTCTCTCTCTCTCTCTCTCTCTCTCTCTCTCTCTCTCTCTCTCTCTCTTTCTCTCTCTCTCTCTCTCTCTCTCTCTCTGCCCCTCCCCTTCTATCTCTCTCTGTCTTTCTTTTGCTCTTTCTCTCCCCCCCCCCTCTCTCTCTCACACTCACTCTCTCATGCACATGCACTCGCTGTCACCAACGTATGCGCATACACACACTCACTAAAATACATACAGGGAGAAAGGTGGCAGAGTGGTTAAGACGTTCGCCTGCCAACTGTAATACATGACTGCAACGTGAGTGACCCTGGTTCGAATCCTGACCTCGCCCTTTCTTTCTAGTTTGACAGGAAAATTGAACTGGAAATTGAACTGAACGTCCAGTCCTTCGGATGGGGGCTTAAAGCTAGTCTGACCTGTGCGCTTTACGCACGTAAAAATCCCACGGCAGTTGAAAGTCGGTAAGAGCAGGGAGAAATCCCGCTGCCTGGTATGGTCAAATTGATAGCTCGGTTTCCCAAGTCTGCCCCCTGCCCCCAAATTATTTTTTTTAATTTTAAATTGGGTAGGCGCTGCGCTTGCGGCGACGTGCTGTCCGGGGGAGAGCAGCCCTAATTTCACAGAGATAAGTCTCTGTAACTTGAATATACCAAATACTTGCGCACAAGCATGCTAATTCACACATGTGCACACACACACACACACACACACACACACACACACACACACACACACACACACACACACACACATACGCGTTTACCTAACATTGTGGAGTACAGCTGATTTGTGTGTGTGTGTGTGTTTACCGTAGGTTATGCAGTAACACACTGTACCCAACACCGATTTTGTGGAGTAACATTTTGTTCATGGAGTAACTTTTTCCATTACTACACAAAGCTCACACACGAGCAACCTCACAGTGGTCTTCTGAGGTATGTTAGCTATTTATTTCAGGGCAACGAGGACAGACTCTGGATGCTGTTTATGAGGTTAGCGTTGTGGAGTCATGGAAAAAGTTACTCCATAAAAAAAGTTACTCCACACCGTCGGTGTTGGGTACAGTTTTTACTCCATAACCTACGGTAGACAGACACACACATACACACACACACACACACACACACACACACACACACACACACACACACACACACACACACACATAACACACACACACACACACACACACACACACACACACACACACACACACACACACACATAGTACACACATACACACACATACACACACACACACACACACACACACACACACACACACACACACACACACACACACACTTGTTTTGTGTGTCTCTCAACATGGACTACTCTCTCTTCTAATTATGGCCTCAGACTATCCAATGTAGTCCAAGGAAACAGGTTGACATGTACACTTATCTGAACGTTTACCCTTGAAATATGTTGTTTTCCACTAACTCGGGCCGTTTGGTGCGCGCATTAAGCGCCACGGCGGGCCACCGTTTAAACTTGATGAAAATGGGTGTTCAGCTATTTTAAGGAGAGGAAAGAACGCTTGGAGACAATGAAATCTCTGAACAGAGGGAGGCCATGTTTGTTTGAGAGCAAAGAATGTTAATGATCGTTTGAAACTCGAGAAAGAGAGAGAGAGAGAGAGAGAGAGAGAGAGAGAGAGAGAGAGAGAGAGAGAGAGAGAGAGAGAGACAGACAGACAGACAGACAGACACAGACAGACAGACAGACAGACAGACAGAGAGAGAGAGAGACAGGGAGACAGGAGAGAGAGAGACACTTTGACACTTTGAATGTTTAATGTCATTAACAAAATGTTCTTATGACATGGGGGAAAGCATCATTTTCACAATAAAGAACAAACTTTAACTAAACAATATAACTAATAAGGAAAGATAACTAAAAAGTGAAAAATCTGAAAAATAACGTTTCAGTACATTTTATGCAAATCCTTACTATTGTAAACATGTTCTCATATTAATTCCCGAATTCTCTCTCAATCATTCTTTCTTTACAAATTACACCCACCCACTCGCACACATTCACGAGAGAGAGAGAGAGAGAGAGAGAGAGAGAGAGAGAGAGAGAGAGAGAGAGAGAGAGGGAGGGAGAGAGAGGGGGGGAGGGAGAGAGGAGGGGGAGGGGGGGGAGGGAGAGAGAGAGAGTGTGTGTGTGTTTTCTTCAATTTAATGTCTATTCACATAAGTGATTTTAGAAAAACAATAGAGATAGAGGTGTGTGTCGCGCGCGCGTTACAAACGGGGAAGAAACCATGTTTAAGGGGCCGGAAGTTGTTAAAACGAAGGGTTGCATGTTTCAATGATCATGAAAACAAAAATAAATGAACATTGAACAAACAAACGCGTAGAGCAGAAGGGGGGGAGGGAGGGGGGGGGGGGTTAAAATGAAAGTAAGAAAATATCAGAGCTCAGCTGTAGTTCAAACATCTCCATCAAATTTTCGCATTGAAAACTTTTTCTCCGAAAAGCAACATTCTGCCATTCTCGTAAAAAGGGGATAGGGATAGGATCAGCCTAAGGTCATTGTCATGAAACTGAATAGAAGCAGCCTTTGAGATTGAGAGTGGTAAACAATGGGGAGAGGGTGTCTAAAGTACAACTTTGTGCTGAAATAAGAACCCAGAGAGGGAGGAAGTGCGTGTGCCTGTCAGTAGTGTCCGACCATGACTCCCAGATAGCAGAGGAGGCAGCTGCTATTCGGGAGAGTCAGGCTGCAATTTGAAACCCGTGGTGTGTCTGTGCGGTCAGTAGGGTCAAATCCCGATACGGCGCACCTTTACTATAAGGCGCACCTTTACTATAAGGCGCACCTTTACTATAAGGCGCACCTTTACTATAAGGCGCACCTTTACTATAAGGCGCACCTTTACTATAAGGCGCACCTTTACTATAAGGCGCACCTTTACTATAAGGCGCGCGCACCTTTACTATAAGGCGCACCTTTACTATAAGGCGCACCTTTACTATAAGGCGCACCTTTACGATAAGGCGCACCTTTACTATAAGGCGCACCTTTACTATAAGGCGCACCTTTACTATAAGGCGCACCTTTACGATAAGGCGCACCTTTACTATAAGGCGCACCTTTACTATAAGGCGCACCTTTACTATAAGGCGCACCTTTACTATAAGGCGCACCTTTACTATAAGGCGCACCCCTTCCCCCAATTTGACATCAACCGTATTTTGTTACTATAATGCGATACTTTCCCCCCGAGATTCAGACCCCCTGCGCCTTATAATATGACGAATAAAATAGTATGCACAAATATAATTTAACATCATCTGAAATTTGGGTAACGTTTGGGGAGGTGCGCCTTATGCAAAGAGAAAAATACGGAAATTTAGATTTTGTTTATTTACTTTCCTACTATGCTTTTACTCACATTGTAAGAAGACGCAGGGGTCTTAATCTGGGAGAGAAAACAAATCGCCTTATAGTCCGAAAAATACGTTGGAAGGGTCGGTACTTTAGCCGGTACAGTCTAATAAGAACAGCTGGTTGGTACGGTGCCAAACGTAGAAATGGCCTGGTGGATTTTGTTGCTTGCACCCCACCCCCACCCCTCCTCCCTTGCCCCCTGGGGGTGACGTCACAACCAATCAGAGATGCACTGCACGTGAAATGGTCCAGAGGGGGTGAGAGAGAGAGAGAGAGAGAAGGGAGAGAGAAGGGAGAGAGAGAAGGGGGGGAGGGGTATTATGGGCAGATATTTTGCTAAGCTTTTAACACATACCTCTGTGTAATCCGTGGGTGCACAGGCTATTGATAGGAGGTTTGTCATTGTAAAAGTATCGTGTGTGCGCGTGCGTGTATGTGCGCCGCGCGCGCGCGCGCGAGAGAGAGAGAGAGAGAGAGAGAGAGAGAGACAGACAGACAGACAGGGAGACGAGGAGGGTGTGTGTCATGGACAAATTATACTTTGCGTGAGGTACATACCTCATTCATTACTATTCTTTAGTGTTGTCGGGCTGGACAAGGACGTTCTTGGACGTATACTATTCTTGGGCGGGGGTTATCAAGTTATGAAGCTGCGTGCATGTCTGTGTCTGTGTGTATTCCTGCGAGCGCATGCGTGTGTTCTCTAGGAGTATCATAACTGTCTACTCCCATTAAGTTTATTTGTCTGAGTGAATTTTCTCGTTTTTGCTGGCGATGTTGACTGCGTGTCCGTGCCTATGCCTGAAACGCGTTTTGCATCATCCGATGCAGTTACTTTGAAACATTTGTTTATTGAGGGCAAATAATAAGCACACAATGGGCTTGTTTACATCTTGCCCTCGAAATAAAAGAAGAAAAGCATAATTAAAAATTCAGTTAATGAACAAAAGCAACAAGGGAAAAAAACAAGAAAACAAAAAGAGAAAAAAAAACCTGCACATTCATACACCCATCCACCCTCCCCCCACCCACCACCAACCTCGCACACAGCACAGTAATCATATGAACTAATATAAATTGAATTCACAAGAATCAGGAAATACATTGTGGAGGAAGAAAACAAAATCGATCTAAACAAATGTATTATGAGTATGATATCATCAAAACACAAGAAATTATTTTCTTCCTCCTCCATCTTCTCCCCCCCCCCCCCCCTTAAAGTGACCCCCCCCCCCCCCCCCCCCCCCCCCACACACACACACACACACAAAAAGCCCCACAAAAAAAACCCACTCATGATTAAAAGCAAGATTTATGTACAAATTAACCATTTCATTTTGAGAGAGAGAGAGAGAGAGAGAGAGAGAGAGAGAGAGAGAGAGAGAGATGGTGGGGGCAGAGTTTAGTGAGAGGAATAGCAATGAGAGTGCTAGGGTTTGTGTAATCTAGTTCGTGCCTGTGATGCATCCAGTGCATCTGTATGGAGGACATTCAGAGAAGTTTCCAGTTGCTTTATCGTCCTACTGTCAAAACCAACAGTTTGTCCCACCCCCTCTCGGACTCCTCATTCGGTCGCCCTATCATTTCATTCATTTTTGCTGATGTACGTTATCTGATACAGTCACGCTTCTGTGTGTCTACACGTGTGTGTGTTTGTGTGTGAGAGAGAGAGAGAGAGAGAGAGAGAGAGAGAGAGAGAGAGAGACTGAAATTTTTTATTTTACAAGGATTGATATTTTAGGCCAGGCCTTTTCTTCCAATTTGTCCTTGGTACGAAAACAAAACTGAAGTCAAAGGAGAGAGATAGAGACACAGGGGGTGGGGGTTGAAAAGGGGAGAGAAATTGTAGTGACAGTGGTTTTGTTTGCGAAATAGCAATTGTGCTTTGCCGTGCATCATCATCATCAAGGACACAAGTTTCCAGCTACTCATTATATTTCCTCAATTAACAAGTTGTCTCACTGCCCTACCTCATGATGTTGACTCCCCCCGTGGGTATAACGGGGGGGGGGGGGGGGTCTTTTGTATAAATAGTTCCCCCACCCTCTGGAAGTTATGTTCTTGTAACCTCCTCTAATCTGTCACTCTTTGACTCTGCCTTTTCTCTTTACTCGCTGTCATCTACTATCTTTCTGCCTTATTCTCCTGTCTTTAAAACAAAACAAAAAAACACTTTTTAGATGATTTCTTCCAGCCGAGATCGGACATGTTGGGCCTAATTGTTTCTTGCATAAGCGCATAACGGCAGCATGACACATCTGCGCTCATAATTGACAGGAAACTGTCTGAGCGATCGAAGAATAACAATGATGTTAACAATCACCCCGTCATTATTTATATATTAGTCGTGTGTCAATTTATTTGATCAGTCCTGTGTGAATTTATGTCAGACGGAAACTAAAGCAGATTAGGTCAGACACGCTTTTTGTAAACATATATATATAAAACCACGATGTGGCCTAGTGACCGTAACCACAAGAGCAATGAATATTGTTTGATATTTATAGCACAGACACAACAACCTTTAACAATAGGTAACAGCCTACGTATATAGCCTAGTGACCGACAGAAGGACGATTTCTTTTTTTAGGGCGAACATTACTTATAAAGTCCTATTAAATCCTATAGGACATTGGAAGAGCTTCTAAGTTAGCATCATGCTAAGTCTCATGCTATCTCAACGTGAATACCGTCCCAGAGCAGCAGATGAATCAATTATGATTAGGAAAAAACAAACTTGTTTATATTTGTTTTATAACCTAGTATCCAAAGGATCAATGAATTGTTAAGTGTCAAGTGCATGATATTTTTGTTCAGCAGAATTCATTAGCTAAAGTGTGTCGAAGTCAAAGTCAAAAATACTTTAGTATCACGTTAGGTGAAATTACAGTGTGGTCTCGTACAAGCACAATACAAGCAAGGAAACACACACGTGTGTGTGTGTGTGTGTGTGTGTGTGTGTGTGTGTGTGTGTGTGTGTGTGTGTGTGTGTGTGTGTGAGAGAGAGAGAGAGTGTGTACGAGCATCGCGCGCGCGCGCGCTTTTGTATGCGTGTACATGTTTATTTGTATTCAATGCAAAGGCTTCCGTGCGTTGTCATAACCCAGAGGAATCAATCCATATTCCATCAGAGAATTCCCTTCGTGATCTCCGATTCCATCTGACATAGTAACAGAATTCTTCTTCCCATGATGTGCATGAATATGACAGACAGATAGAGAGACAGACGAGACGGAAAGACAGAAAAAGGCAGAACGGGTGTGGAGACTTAAAAGTATGGAAGAGAGAAGAGTGACGTGTGCAAAGCCGTAGTTTAAACACACCCTCATGTTTACGACTCTCAATCTCAAAGTCTGTTTCTGTCAGTTTCGTGACAATAACCCTAGGCTGATCCTAACCCTACCCTTATTCCTTTTTTTCTAAATGGCAGAACTTTGCATTTCAGTGAACATTTTTCAATGCCCAAATTAGAGGCGGGGTTTCTAAATTACAACTAAGCGGTTACAGGGAAAGAGTGGGGCGTGGAGAATGACGGAGAAGGGAAGAGGAAAACGTTATTAAAAGAAAGAGAGAGGAAAGGGTCGCCCGGTCTATTGTCATATCAGTGCTGATGCGTCATGCTGCCGCGTTATGCGCCTAAGAAATAGACCCAGCATGTCCGTCTTAGGCTGGAGAATATCTTTGTAAGGGTTTCTAGAACACAGGTAGGAGAATGGACCAGAAAGGTAGTAGATGACAGTAAAGCAAAAGGAAAAGGTAGAATCGAAGAGTCACAGGATAAAGGAAGTTAGAAGCACAGAACTTCCAGTAGGTGGGGGAACTATTTGTACGAAAGACCAACCCGGTATCGTATCCCCACTGGGGGTGGGGGGTGGGGGTAAGAGTGGGGGGGGAAATAGGAGACTGAAGGAGACAATTATAGCATGTGGAACGAGAGAGAGAGAGAGAGACAGACAGAGAAGAGAGAGAGAGAGCGAAAGAGAGAGAGAGAGAGAGCAAAAGAGAGAGAGAGAGAGAGAGAGAGAGAGAGAGAGAGAGAGAGAGAGAGAGAGAGAGAGAGAGAGAGAGAGAGAGAGAAATAGGAGGAACTAGAAGTGGTTTCAGTCTGTCCCTGCCTGATGGCTTCAATCTCTGTGGTTGGCGTCTCTATGAAATTGAACCGACTGGATTGATAAATTGGAAACAAAATGTTATTGTGAAATATGGTGGTGTTTTGTTTCACAATTTCTGTCTGTCAGTCTCTGACTCTCTCTTTAGGGCCGGCTACACTACATACGATTCGCTGTCAATGCGATGCGATTGTGACGAGGCGAGTCATGATTCACGTGAAATACGTCCGTCTAAACAATAATGTTACTACTTTCGCCATATATACTCAAGTAGACCCAATACATGAATTTCGCGTGGATCATGGCTCACATCGTCACAATCGCATCGCATTGACAGCGAAACGTATGTAGTGTAGCAGGCCCTTTTGTCCTTGTGTCTCTCTGTCTCTCTCTGGGTTTTTTATTTGTTTTTTATATATCTGCGATTGTTCTGCCACTCATTCATATGGGGCTTTGGCCTTTCATGAATAAATCCTTCGACTTCTCTCTGTCTCTCTCCTTCTCTCTCTCTCAATCTCTGTCTCCTCTCTCTCTCTCTCTCTCTCTCTCTCTCTCTCTCTCTCTCTCTCTCTCTCTCTCTCTCTCTCTCTCTCTCTCTCTCTCTCTCTCTCTCTCTCTCTCTCTCTCTCTCTCTCTCTCTCCTCTGATGGCCACAATCTCTCTTAAAAATCTCATCTGCCTGTCTCTAGGGTAGGCTGTCTCTCTTCTCTCAGTCTCTCTCTCTCTCTCTCTCTCTCTCAGTCTCTCTCTCTCTCTCTCTTCTCTCTCTCTCTCTGATCTCTCTACTCTCTCCTCTCTCTCTCTCTGTCTCTCTCCTCTTTCTTCTCTCTCTCTCTCTCTCCTCTCTCTCTCTTCTCTCTCTCTCTCTCCGTCTCTCTCTCTCTCTCTCTCTCTCTCTCTCTGTCTCTCTCTCCTCTCTCTCTCTCTCTTACCATCTCTGTGTGTTTCTGTCTCTATCTTTAGTTGCGCCTGTGTGTCAAAAGCGCACGCGCAAGACCCCGCCCAACACACACATCATACACAGGGTTTTTTAAACCAAATAACTTTTTAATGAAATATTGACACCACCACCACCACCACCCCCAAAAAGGGGTGACAGCTGGTTATAGCCAGATCAATTCACAAGAAAAATGAGGGGGAAATTTTGAATTTGTGGGTCAATCAATTTTAATTCAGTTTTTTGAAGCAGTTGAGGTCGGGGGGGGGGGGGGGGGGGGGGCTAGGACCAAACGTGACGTGAGGGGTGAGGGGGGGGGGGGTGCTTAGTTGGCAATATTTTTTTTTTATTAAAAAAAAATAGGGATTGGAGAAAAAACAGGCATTAAAACGAAAAAAACAACGGGCAAAAAAAGCAAGATGAAAGCCATGTAAAAGTTCTGCCAGTGACTTTGAAGAATCTTTCTCACAGGAAATACGATTATGTCAATAACTAGAATTACAGTTGAAATTGATATTAATCAGGAATTTTGCTGAAATATGTTTTATTTTGTTGGGTGTTTTTTTTCTCAAGAAGTTAGCGTCACTTTACGCTTGTTGTGTATTTGTGTGTATGGGGTTTTGTTCAGTGACTTGGAGATTTGTTTGTTTGTTTATTTGTTTGTTTGCGTGTTGTTTTTTATAAATTACAATTTCCATAGTTCTTTTTTTTATAAGGAATGCATCGTATGTATTTATATCGTGTTTGGTCATTGTTTTCATTGGTATGTAAATGTAATAGTTCACGTGTTATGCTGTGCGAACTTTGTTGCTTTAAAATCAGCAACGGTTAACATGTAATATGGTATGAACTTTATATATGTATGTGTGTCGTTCCTTCTGAAATGATTGTTTCTTCTCTTTACATACCATACAGGCTGAACCTTGGACACAATCACACACATTGAGATGGAAATGGCTGCATTCTGTTCATACAATTCTGTCATTCATTAGGAGACAAGCGTCGACAAAGAGAAACTCGTTCGAAATATCTGCTCGAATAAATATAACATACAGTTGTTTCCACTTGTCTTCTTTGTTTTTAAAGGTGGACCCTGACGGATGAGTTTTTTGCAAGAAACACGTCGAGATCACCAGAAAGACAGCCTTTTCAATGATCGGTACACTCACTTTGCTCTGGATTCCTATAAATCAAACCGTCAAAATCGCGATTCCTCCTTGGCGGAGATGCCGGAGAGAGTAGCCATTTTGGATGGGGTGGGTGAATACCACTCATTGTGGTTGAAGCTTTTTCTTATTTGTAGTGCAGTAAAAACAAATATAAAAAAATGGAACTATTTCCTTTGTTCTGAGCGAAACTCCTTTAGGTAAACTGTACACAAATTTAAAAAAGAATAATAATTTAAAAAAACTTGTATTGTGAAAATGTTGTGCAAACGAATTGGTCTAAACTCAGGCGGCCATTAGAAAAACCTTCTCTTTCACTGAAAGAATTTGACTTCCTGCACCTCCGCCAAGGAAGAATCGCCGATTTGACGGTTTGATTTCTAGGAAACCAGAGCAAAGTGAGTGCTGCGATCTCTGTAAAGGGTGTTTTCCTGGTGATCTCGACGTGATTCTTGCAAAAACTCATTCGTCAGGGTGCCCCTTTAAGGTTATGCTACGGTCATGGGAATACTGAAGTGTAGCCAATGGAAAAATAATAATGCATGACTTGTACAACTGTCTGCAATCCATTAATTTCGGTGACGAGTGGTCGGTGACCTGGTTGATTCAGTTCGTTTCCCCGACGACACGTCATGGATTTCCAAACATGCACCCAAAACCCCTTCGTTATTGCGTAATAAAAGTGTCGCGATGGGGTTGAAAGAAGAGAGAGAGAGAGAGAGAGAGAGAGAGAGAGAGAGAGGAGAGAGGGGGAGAGCTTTGCTTTTCAAAATGTCTGTGTACTTCACTTATGATGTGATAATCTGTTTGTCCCCTTAGCTTGATATTATATTGTGTATAGTGTGTGTGTATGATGGTGATTTCTCTCTCTCTCTCTCTCTCTCTCTCTCTCTCTCTCTCTCTCTCTCTCTCTCTCTCTCTCTCTCTCTCTCTCTCTCTCTCTCTCTCTCTCCTCTCTCTCTCTCTCTCTCTCTCTCTCTCTCTCTTTCTCTCTCTCCCCCCCCTGTCTCTCTCTCTCTCTCTCTCTCTCTCTCTCTCTCTCTCTCTCTCTCTCTCTCTCTCTCTCTCTCTCTTTCTCTCTCTCTCTTTCTCTCTCTCTCAACCATCATTTAAACTGACTTGAGGACATTAGAATGCAAAAAAAAACCACCTCACTATATTATTATGCAACGGTCAAACTAGCCTCATTTCCATACATTTTTAAAGCTACCCATCCTAAAATAACACAGAATGTAATAACTACAAACAAGCTAAAAACTAAGAAGGCATAAAATGACAAAGCTAATGTATAATTACATTGAAATTTAAATAGTTTAGACATGCATTGGTTGTTTTGTTCGGATTTCAAGCTTTCTGCCTGCCCTTAGTCTGGCTTTTGTATTCGTTTTCAAAATAGAAATTGATATCAAGTTAATCCGCTTTTTGTGTGTGTTTCTATTAACCAACATTCGGGGGGGGGGGGTGGGGGGGGGTTTAATATTAAGTGATTCGCTGAGGAAGTGAGGGAGAAGATTGTGAAAAGAAGGGGTGGGGGGGGACTAAACGAAATGTTATTAATCGGGGGGTGTGGGGGGGGGGGGGGGGGGGGGGGGGGTATAATGGTTTTGTTTTCTTTTGTTTTTCCTTAATTAACTTGCATCTGGAAGAAAGTCTAAGACAAAAAAATGTTAGTTGTTTGTTTTTTGGGGGGGGGGGGGGGGGGGGGGGGGGGGTTGGTTTTTGTTTATGAAGAAGGCTAAAATGGTTGATGTAACCAAGTTCGACAACATGTCCTTTGGGGCTCTTTGTACATCTGCAATTCTTCGTTCGTTGCAAAAACAAGAAAACTTGAAGTGATGCTGTGCAGGAGTTCACAAGTTATTGGGTGGATGAAAACAGGGGAGGGGGTTGTTCTTGTATTCGGGTAACCCGGTGAGTGTGTGTGTGTGTGTGTGTGCGTGCGCGCGCAAGCGTGTGTGTGTGTGCGTGTTTTTGTGTCCGTGCGTGTGTCTGTGTGTCTGCGTGGCTTTGTTAACATCAGAAAGTCGGTCAGACAGACTGTTGCCGACATAGGCTGAAGAGTGTCATTAGCCCACAAACTGAATTGTCACTAAAGTTAATCAGTACTCAGCTGGTGATCAAATGTGACACCACCACCACCACGATCTCTCTTTCTTCTCTCTTCCCTCTCTCTCTCTTCCCCCCTCTCTCTCTCTCTCTCTCTTCCCCCCTCTCTCTCTCTCTCCGTCTCTCCCTACCATCACACCACCCCCCTCTCTCTCTCTCTCTCTTCTCTCTCTCTCTCTCTCTCTCTCTCTCTCTCTCTCTCTCTCTCTCTCTCTCTTTCTTGTTCATTTATATGTGATAATCTAGACAAAACGTATATTTGCCCAAATGCGGTTACAAACAAAAATGTTCTTAGATCAAATATGTCAGGAGACATGCCCCCCCCCCCCCCCTCTCTCTCTTCTCTCTCTCTCTCTCTCTCTCTCTCTCTCTCTCTCTCTTCTCTCTCTCTCTCTCTCTCTCTCTCTCTCTCTCTCTCTATCTCTGTGTGTCTCTCTGGCCTGGTGCTTAAACCATCTCTCTCTCTCTCTCTCTCTCTCTCTCTCTCTCTCTCTCTCTCTCTCTCTCTCTCTCCCTCCCTCCCTCCCTCCCTTTGTCCAAGAATCAAGTAATTATGGTGACTAGCGCAACGCCGAGTACCAGTAACGCCTAGTAACGGTAACGCCAAGTACTGGTAACGCTGAGTACAGCAGCAAATTTGAAGCGATTCGGTTAAGAAACGGCGGAGTTATAAGGCCCCGTTTCCCGTTGGCGCTGCTCTGAGAGTGACGCATCTCTCCCTAGTAAGTAACGCCTAGTAACGGTAACGCCAAATACTGGTAACGCTGAGTACAGCAAATTTGAAGCGATTCGGTTAAGAAAAGGCGGGGTTATAAGGCCCCGTTTCCCGTTGGCGCTGCTCTGAAAGTGATGCGCTCTCCCTAGTAACGGTAACGCCTAGTAACGGTAACACCAAGTACTGGTAAGGCTGATTACAGCAAATTTGAAGCGATTCGGTTAAGAAACGGCGGAGTTATAAGGCCCCGTTTCCCGTTGGCGCTGCTCTGAGAGTGACGCGCACTCCCGATTCTCTTCAAATTTCCTGCCATGCTTTGCCCCGGACATAGCAAGCCTGACAGCAAATTTGAAGCGATTCGGTTAAGAAACGGCGGAGTTATTTGTGAAAAGGTGAAGCGGCGTATAGCGCGCGCGTTTCTGAACCGATTGGCTTCCGGTTTGGCACATCAATAGTCACCGTCCCCGGTCATCTACCTGCCACATTCGAAGGCAATCGGCCCAGAAATGCCGGAGATACGCGCGCCGAGAGGCCGGCGGATGCGCGTTTCGCGCATTTGCGAAACCGCGCAAATGATGCGGCCGCCTCAGTTGCCGTTGCCATCGCCCCGTTAGGGCTCACAGCAAATGTGAAGCGATTCGGTCGAAAAACGGCGGAGTTATAAGGCCCGTTTTGTGTTTCACACACACACACACACACACACACACACACACACAACACACACACACACACAACTTTGCCTTTTTGGCTCACGTCGTTTTTTAAAACAAAGTGAGTCTATAGTATCGTACATGTTCGGTTGATTTTGACGTGTATGTGTGTGTGTGTGTGTGTGTAAAGATAATCATTTGTGTTGCGTACCGTGGCCCCGACCTTTAACCTTCAAACTCAAACCTTAACTTTAACGTTGTCATTTTCTCTAAACATATAAGGCGTTAGAGGGTTAAAGTTAGCAGGATACTTGATTTTGACGTGAGCCTTCAAGTCATGACGATCAAAGCAGTCAGATACATCGGTAAGGAACAAAAGAAAGAAAATCATTTGTTGCAGAGATTACTGTTGTGTTGTACCGAGTAGGAGATACTGGAAAGAAGACTCTCCATTAGATATACAAAAACGCTCTTTAAAAAGAAACACAAGACTTCAGGTGTGTACAAATAGGTACATTTTAACGTCGTTAACTTATATTTTCTGTAACAAATGGATGTACCAAGTGTGTGCGTTGACGGCCCGGTTGTTTCGTTTTATTTGCGCCTTTGAGTAACGGTTGTTCGTGTTCATTCGCACATCATCTCTGCGCATGCAATACTTAGCCTATCGCACTTCCGGCAACAAGGCCTAGGCCTAGAGAATAAGAGATCATGCCTTACCTCATAATCAAGACGACGTACTTAACATTTAGCCCACATTCATTTCAGTCTTGAAAAAATATATACGGAAAATCCAGGGTTCGTCGATTTCACTGCCTTCGACATACGAATCCTTTGTTAGGCCTAGACGATTGATCACCATGAGCAAAGACTGTACAGGGGAAGATAAACATGGATGAGCTTGCTGGCTGTGACCTTGACCTTTGCTTTGTGGCAGAGGGGGGGGGGGGGGGGGGATTAACGAAACGAAAATAAAATATTAGGACTAATATAAAATATCTTACAGAAATGTAGATGATGTGGAACAAGTTTTCATCGCATGAACAATCAGTTTAAAACAGTAACATTTTACGCAACTTCAATTATTAATTTTCTAAGAGTAAGAGGCTTAGACCTACAGGCAAAGACTGTAGGCCTACTACAGGTGTCCGTAGACCCCCCTTACCCCCGGCGGGGGGGGGGGGGGGGGGGGGGGGGGGGGGGGGGGGATTGGTCACTATGTTCTTATGAAAGCTTGGTCAATATGCTTTTCAATTTTACTTGTTTGCCAAAAATAAAAATAGGGCTCCACTATGTTACATGCGCATATATAAACATACATATAATTAAATTTTAAAGAAAGGGGTAGGGGTAATTTAATGCATAGAAATAATTTTAATTTACACAGTAAAATAAAAATTAATTCTGTTTTCAGATGCACAAGTGTCTACATAACAGTATTCTCTCTATACAGGCATGAGAATTGTCATGGGAATTCCCATGCCTGCTATAGTAATAAAAATCAGACGTGAGCCTTGAAGGTTTTGCCTCTTGTTACTATATGATGGCTTACGATGTATTAAGTCCACGGATAGAACATCGTATATTCACTAAACGGAGTTGTGATGATGTTCTGAGCGTTAACTATAATGGCGATACTTTATTTGCAACATTTTGTTTTGGTGTGATTATATTGGTCAAAATCAAATAGTTCCCCCTCCACCCCTTTCCTTCTTACTCACTTTATACACATTGACTTTAATTTGTCGTGAGTATTCGAGTGTAATAACCAAGCTATTTTGCATAAAATGTTTGTACAATCTGCTTTCATTGTAGAGTGTTCACATTCGTTTCATATTTTGACACATTTGCAAGTTGTTGCTTTTGTTATGTGTATCTGCTCATAACCCCCTACGACGTACGTTGCTATGTCTCTCTATGTTCTGTAATCACTATACATTTATCTTTATCTTCGTGAACGTTGCAAATGTTGTATGTATTTGTAGTAACCTCATCCCCCTCCCCCACCCAACCCCAACGTATTTTCCTATGCCTCTTTGTGCTTTGTAATCACCATATATTTGTTGTTATCTTTACCCCCCCCCCCCCTTTTTCCCTACTTGATACGGACAGAAAGGTCTAATCAATAAAAGTTTTTTGATTGGATCTCTCTCTCTCTTCCGTTTAAACGTACAACAAAACATAATAAAACGTATATTTAAGCCAAAATGCGGTCACAGACACAAAAGACGCAGTGACCAAAATAATTCAATCAGGAGCTTGGGGGGGGGGACACAGATGGTTTGACAAAGGTCAAACGACCCACCCACCCACGGTAGGAACCCTACTGCACCTGATGTCATAGTGAGCCCTGTCTCTGTCTCTCTCTCTCTGTCTCTCTGTCTCAACCCTACTGGTTCTTCTTTTAGAACAACATTCAGTGAAGATATTAATTTGCTATGTCCTGTTTGTAAGGTAAAAGAGGATGAAAACCACTTTATATATGTCTGCCCGTTATATAATGATATGAGACTGAAATAATTGAGTGAACTTGGTCAATCCTATACTGATATTTTGTGTAACGGATCCGTGTTTCAAATTCGTAAGTTAGCTTTATATATTTGTTATTCCCTTCGTATACGGAAACGTATGGATGAGTGTTTGGAAGGTTAACCGTGTTTCTAGTCTAGTGTTATTTTGACTTTTTGTACCTTGACCCTGTTTCTATGGGCTAATGGCCTAAAGGAATTAAAGCTTTGTTCAATTGTCTCAACCCAACATTTAAAAAAATGGTACAGATACCTCTAAGTCAACTTACAATTGAATGCAAAAACTAGCGCAACGCCTAGTGCCGGAAATACCGAGCACCGGTAAAGCCTAGTACCGGTAATGCTGAGCAGCAGTTTGTTTGGGTCCACGAAATATTATATTATTATATAAAATATATATATATATATATATATATATATATATATCTGCGATTATTCTTCCCCTCATTCGTATCGGGCTTTGGCCTTTCATGAATAAATCCTTCGACCTCTCTCTCTCTCTCTCTCTCTCTCTCTCTCTCTCTCTCTCTCTCTCTCTCTCTCTCTCTCTCTCTCTCTCTCTCTCTCTCTCTCTCTCTCTCTCTCTCTCTCTCTCTCTCTCTCTCTCTCTCTCTCTCTCTCCTCTCTCTCTCTCTCTCTCCTCTCTCTCTCTCTCTCTCTCTCTCTCTCTCTCTCTCTCATCTCTCTCTCTCTCTCTCTCTCTCTCTCTCTCTCTCTCTCTCTCTCTCTCTCTTCTCTCTCTCTCCTCTCTTGTGCTCGTGTTGTCTGTTGTTGTTTTTTTCCGATGTATCTTCCTGTCTGCCTCTGACGTGTGTGAGCATAAAGCACACTGATATCTGGTCACTTGTGATGCGGAACAGACAGGCTTTGGAGAAATGAACGATGGCCTTACTGACTTAGTTCCCCCTTTGTTCTCACTCTGCTCTCACACTTCCCTGAGAGGAAAGAAAGAAACGGCAGAACTCTGTGTATTTCTGTATCTCTGTCTCTCACATGCGCGCGCTTACACACACACGCGCGCGCGCGCTCAAACACGTACACACACACACGCACACGCACGCTCACGCACGCACACAGAGTTATAGTACACATACACTCGCACGCACACACACACATGTATGTGCACACACACACACATAATTATATATATATATATATATATATATACACATGCGCGCGCACACACACAGAGACAGAGTTATAGTACACACACACAGAAACACACACACACACACACACACACACACACACACACATATATATATATGTTTTTGAGAACACAGAACAAATAATAAAGTTAACGTTAACTGGTTTTGTTTCTGAGGTTCACAAATACAGACATTAGACACAAAAAAGTGTTATCAATTCGGCATTTCAAATGCACCAACTTTTCAGTCCTTCAGAGTTGTGTGGAGTGGGAAGTCTTGCTGTGCGGCTGTTATCTTTTTCTGTATTATTTGATTCATCTGTCCTGCACAGCTCACCATATGATGGTGATCGCCGGTCTATTGGATTTATTTTTGAACTGCATCCTTCCTCTAGAGGACATCCTGACTGGCAGATCCCTAGGATGGCTTCCAACGTCTAGGCCTCCACCATGACATACTACTATTTGTATCCTTAATTTGGATATCATCTCAGTAGTTGGCCCTCTCTAGTCATGTCTATTACTTTTTTAAATTAAAATTTCAGAACATTATTATTTTCTTCATTTTACATAAGATTTTCATAAGATTTTTACTATTTCTGGTTTAACTTTGTGCTGGTTTGCTTTTATTGTGGATTTTCGATTTGGTGCTAAGAGGACACCATTCTCTTGTAGAATGTCTTCTTGCTCAAGTTGACCTCCACTGGACAGTCAAATTGCAGGAAAACTACAAAACAAAACAAAGCAAAAAAAACAATTGTGTTGGTATCATAGCCGATGAGGTTTAACCGCGGCGTGGTTACCGCTACACCTACCTGTATTGTTAAAAAATCGGGACTTTACTGGAGTTGCACTGCCTCCGTGCATTGCCTCCAGTATTGTTCCCACCATCTTTGTATCTACAAATGTCCCATATGTGTCTGTTCCAGACCGAGAGGACGTAAAACACCATTTTTCATTCATTCAGTCAAATTGCTGGCAAAATGTCATCAAAACAGGTGGCGGTACCATAGCCGATGAGGTTTAACCGAGGCGTGGTTGCCGCTACACCTATCTGTATTGTTAAAAAATCGGGACTTTACTGGTGTTGCACTGCCTCCAGGCATTGCCTCCAGTATCGTTCCCACCATCTTTGTATTTACAAATGTCCCATATGTGTCTGTTCCAGACCGAGAGGACGTAAAACACCATTTTTCATTCATTCATTCAGTCAAATTGCAGGCCGATCATGCAAACTGATGAGATCTTCACAGATCGAAACAGCTGTCTTTGCATAAGGCACTGTCCCTCCCCCATTGTGAGAAAAAGTAAATCATCACTTTTTTTTGGGGGGGAAGAACACAGAACAAATCATAAAGTTAACGTTAACTGGTTTTGTTTCTGAGGTTCACAAATACAGACATTAGACACAGAAAAGTTTTATCAATTCGGCATTTCAAATGCACCAACTTTTCAGTCCTTCAGAGTTGTGTGGAGTGGTAAGTTTGGCTGTGCGGCTGTTATCTTTTACTGTATATATATATACAGAGAGAGAGAGAGAGAGAGAGAGAGAGTTATAGTGTCTCATTCACAACATAATTTGTGGACTGTATCCGAACTTGGCTCATCAAGTGTAACACTACAGACGTTCATCTGCTAATGGATGGCTGCAAGCTATCGAAATATATTAACAAAACGTATCTCCTAATCCTTACCCCCCACCCCTCCCACTCACCTTCTCTCCCATCTTCCCTTTTGTTTTCTTCATCCTCTCTTGTCCCTCTTTGGTTTTTTCCTCTTAACACCCTCCTGCCTCTCATCTATTCAACGGATAAAGATGCAGATCAACACCCCCTGTCACAGTCTTGGTTCAATGCCTTCTTTCAGCTTTGCCTTTATCTTCTACTGTTCTTCTTCTTCTTGCAGTAGACAACCACCATCATGCTTTTGATAACATCATCCTGTTATTGAATGCATATTTTTATTGGTGTAAATGGATGAAAATGTACGTTAAATATAGAAAATGATGGAGGTTGAAGTGCTCAATGATTGTGTCGATCTGCAGTAAGAAAGGCAAGACTGATAAAACGGAAAGAACCGAGAAATGGAGGAGGGGGTGTTGATCTGCATCTTTGCCAATGGTGCTTTGCTGATAGATGATAGCAGAGAGAATGTAACACTATATAGTCTGTGATGATAGTGGGCTTTTTCTTTACATAATATTTTTAATAGATTATAGGGTTATTTTTGTTCTTGGTAGATGATGGTGTTTCACATGATGGTTTCTTTTCAGATGATAATTTCTTTACAAATGACAGTGTTTTGGTGGGGGGGGGTTTCAGATGACAGATTTCTTTTCAGAGCAGATTTCTTTTCAGACGATAGATCTAGTTTTGTTGTCTTGTGTTTGTGGTTTTTTTTTCAAAAGCTACTTTCTTTTTAGATGATAAATGAGAGATTGTAGCTGTCTGTAATGTGCGTGTATAGATGTTTCGGGTTGTGCCTTTCGTGTTGTTCGAATGTGTGGCCAAAATGCTAACAAACACTGACAACAGAATGTCTAGTGATGCTTATTTAACTGACAGGACAGGACTCACAAGATGAATTTTTTTTCTTCGAAATGTTGGTTTGTTGTTTTTAAGGCTACGATCTTACAGAACAAAGCAACAATTACAATCCTTTTCTAATCTGCTTCACTCCCCACCTTCCTCCTTCGTTCTTCTTCTTTTCTTCTTTTTTCCATTCTCGTTTTTCTTCCTCTGCTCCCCCCTCCATCTTCTTCCCCGTCCTTTTTTTCCCATCACCGTCGTCATCTTCTTCGTTGTCTCCTCCACCTCCTCTTCTTCTTCTTCTTCTTCTTCTTCTTCTTCTTCTTCTTCTTCTTCCTCTTCCAGTAATGTCCACTTGCCGTTTGTCAGCAATTATTATACAGGGGTTCAAAGACAAAGATGCGCAGCACGGAATGAGATAGAATTTGATAAATATATTAAATATCAGAAAAGCGTTTGTTGTTTACAATGATATTGAATGGATATGAAGAGAGTAATTTGGTTGGGTATTTATTTTATAACTTCAGATAGGTATTAAATATTAGATAATCATTTGTTGTTTTAAGATGATATAAAATATTTGAAAAGATGAACTTGGCTGAGTACTTCTTCTTCTTCCTCGTTCTCTATGTGTTAACCCCTCTCTTCAGTACAGCAGAAGAAAACCAAAACCGTTTGTTAACCTTTCATGGGCTGTCCAAAGTCTGTCAACTTCTTAGCAATGAATGGATTATCAAGGTCTCGCAACCTGGATCCAGTTGCATGACTTTACTTAAATCGACTATCTGCTGCTAAATCCTTACCTGTCAGCAAAAAAAATGGCTGGTTAGTAGACAGGTGTTAGTTAAGAAGAGCAATTTGAGAAAGTAATGGTAAGCTATCGTAAATGTTATAACTGACTGGTGATGATTATAAAGAAAATCGGTGATGCATAGGATTTCAGTAAGTTCGGTGACAGTGTTTATAAAAAGTAAAGAGCTGCAGTTGACAGAGATTGACTCAGTGACTTTGATAGTGTGGTGACAATTAAAGATTGATGTCGTGTACCATTGCTTTTGAAAGGACACTAATTTACATGTCAAAGCAGCTTACGTTGCTGGGTTAGATTGCACCCAAAATTAGTTATTTTTACACATAAGTGGTAAAACTTAATTCTAAGCACACCCCCACACCCCGCACTCTCCCCCCCTTGTGCCCCCCCCCCCCCCCACTCACATTTAAGCTTCCATCCTCTATTCACCCCCGGATTTAAAAAGAAGCTAATAATTTATTTTGATGACCTTCATTTGGACACCCCACCCCACACTTTCCCTTCCCCATCCACACACCCCATCTCTCTCTCTCTCTCTCTCTCTCTCTCTCTCTCTCTCTCTCTCTCTCTCTCTCTCTCTCCATTTTGTTTTGGATGAAATTGGGTTTTACGTCCAATTAGTCATAGACTCTTATGGACAGAGTTCATGAAGACTTGGTCTTTCTGGCAGTGAAGATGATGACGATGAGACAGAAGTTGATTCCGTAGCATTGCGGACCCTTGAACATAGGGGTTCGCCGTCTGAAACTGGATCATTCTGACGGAGTCCTAGTCGTGATGTTTATTCTGTCTTTGATGCTTTAGGTTGTGATCAGCATCGGCATTGCGGTAGGAGATGGGAAGCATTGTGAGACAGCCCAAGGTTGTTGTTGGTCTCCTGTAGTCCGCTTGCTTGTCATTGGTTTGGTGAGTAGCCCTTCCCTCCAAGGCTGTCTTCAGGACCACTGGGCGGCTTGATCCATATCTAGGTGCTGGCGTCGTCAACACACGGACAGGAGACAAACGGACGAGTCGAACAGTCTCTGCAGGCGGATGATTCCCCCCAGTAGATGGCGCTGTGCAACCACTGGGCATCAGAGATCTTGTTGGCTCAAAGGCCAACACTGCAGATATCGTCCAAGTTGTCGTACGTCACCCCGTCCGCATGCCAAGTCAACCAACACCCGTGGTGAGCGAGGAAGACTGCGCCGCCCTTCCTATTGTCTGCCACCCAGTAGAACTTTGTGTAATGCACGTGATTTTGTTTTCTGTTTCCCTTCTCTTATCATTGTCCTTCAGTTTCACACTGCCCCACGCCCAGCCCTCTACTGGTGTCTGATTTGTAATGGAGTTTTCAATCACAGTGATACAGAACAGACAGGCTTTTAAAGACATCTACTCTGGTTTCCACTTTAAGACAACAAAAGAAGAACAATGTGTTCCCTGTTATCTTCCACTTGTCTTAAGATCATTTCTCTGTTCGTGTTATCTCAGTTTATTCGTCCATCTGTCTGTCTGTTGTTAAGCTGCTATGACTTTATGTCTCTTCCTCTTTTAGGAGGAGGAGTAGAATCTGCTGAAGATTCCTCCCCCCCCCTCTCTCTCTCTCTCTCTCTCTCTCTCTCTTCTCTCTCTCTCTCTCTCTCGCTCTCTCTCTCTCTCTCTGTCTCGCTCTCTCTCTCTGTGTCTCTCCCTCTCTCTGTGTCTCTCTCTCTCTCTGTCTCTATGTCTCTCTCTCTCTCTCTCTCTCTCTCTCTTTGCCCCCTCTCACTCTGTCTTTGTCTCTGTCTGTCACTCAGACTTCACAATGTGGGCATGTACATGCACATACACACACATATAGATTACTTGTTGAAAAAAGCATGTACGATAACTTATTCAATGTCCATCTTTAAATATAATTTTGACTTTGACATACACACACACACACACGCACGCGCGCGCGCACGCACACGCACACGCACATGCACACGCACACACACAGCAATGGGAACAAAATCACCATCCAAATGAGTAATTTCAAAAACGCTGGAACATTGGTGATATAAAGGAACCTCCCTATTAAGACTCCCTCCCACTTAAGACCTACTTCTCTGAGACATTGCCCTTCTTTGCTAGTTTTCAAATTACCTCCCTGTTGCAACTCCCTCCCACTTAAGACCTTATTTTGAATAATTTTTCAAGGTCTTAATAGGGAGGTTCTACTGTGCTTCACTACTGTTCGTAGTATTACTGAGCAATAGAAAAACAGTAGCAGAACAAAGATAGAATAGAGCCAGTTACTTGATTTGAATGAACGCTTCTGGCCGCCCAACTGGCGATTCCTTTCCCATCTTATATTACTTCCCTTTGTCAAATTCATCAGAAGCAAAATCTATTTTTTGCCATGCATGCGTGAGAGAGAGCAACACAGACAGAAAGAGAATGAGTTTCGCATTGTTAGGAAACGGCCTCTGATTGAAACGTCGCCTAGTGTCAAGGGCTACAGACAATAACTCTGCCTAAAGAGCCCATAATCAGCAACTCGGGGGCCTCCGCTTCTCTTCTACACTGGAGATTGGATGTTTCACTGGTAGCTTAAAGCCAAAGCAGCCGATCCAAAGAATCGGGTGACGCTGGTCCGACACTTGCTGCCTGGCACTACAGAGAAAAAGGTAGGGATAAAGAGTTGCGGCACGCGAGGAGGAAGGCGGAATGAGGCCACACGAACAAAATATCTGGCTTTACGTCCTCTCGGCCTGGGATGGCACATAAGGGACATTTGTTTTATTGGAGATGAGAGACAGTACAAGATGAAACCAAACGGAAACAATACGAGAAGACAAGGAAAGCGGACATTCTCTTTTGCAAGATGTTAAGATTTGGAATATTTTTGTTTGAAATGATCTATAAGATTGGATCAGTACATAAAATGATATGTTTGAAGATGTTACAATCATGTAAAAGTATATTTGTTAAAATATTGAGGCCACACGGCTCCTTTTATACCCCGGCCGTGCCTTTAAGAAACCCTCAAGAAACCTGACCTTGTTCAATTATGAAGGCAGGTGGGCCTTTGACTTGGACAATTAGGCCTTTTCTTTTGTTGCGTTTTGACAATGGTCAACTTAAGATGCTGATTTGACCGCCAGGGGGCAATCAAACCAGTAGGGGCTTAGCGCATGATATTCTTAGTTGGGCGTAGTGAGAGAGAGAGAGAGAGATTGAGTCCCTCCCTCTCTCTCTCACTGGCGGTAAAATGCGCATCCTAAGTTGCTCATTGGGATGCTTGGTTTCTCTTTTGTTTAAAGGTTGGAATGATAATTGTTTGAAAATTGGTGTGTGTTAGGAGAGAGAGACAGAGGGTTGGGAGGGGGGGGGGGATAGAGGGACAGAAACCCGGTGATAAAGAGAGTGTTTTTGTTGTTGTTGTTCTTGTTGTTTTGTACCATTTTTGTACAGCGGATTGCAGTTGGTGTTTTTGTCCGTGACATGAGTGGCAGCAATTTGAAAATAATGCAGTGTGGTAGTGAGGTGGGATGGAGGAAATAACAGATGGAAGAATATAATAATAATAATAATAATGCGTGTCTGGTTCAATTATCTTCAGCACTCTTCACATTGTGGAGTTTCTGTGGGATTGTGAGCCAAGTTATTAACCACCACTTTCTCTCTTAGTGGGCTCTTTGTCTGTCTCTCTGTCTGTCTGTCTCTCTGTCTGTCTGTCTCTCTGTCTGTCTGTCTCTCTGTCTGTCTGTCTCTCTCTCTCTCTCTCTCTCTCTCTCTCTCTCTCTCTCTCTCTCTCTCTCTCTCTCTCTCTCTCTCTCTCTCTCTCTCTCTCTCTCTCTCTCTCTCTCTCTCTCTCTCTCTTTGCCTCAGTATCAGAACTACTAAAAGAACAACGCCCTCCATGGGGATACCGGGGGGTCTTTTCTATAAATAGCTCCCCCACCTTCTGGAAGTTATGTGCTTGTAGCTTCCTCTAATCTCATTCTCTTTGACTCTGCCTTTTCCCTTTGCTTGCTGTCATCTACATGTACTACTATCTTTCTACATTACCAGTCCATTCTCCTGCCCTTTTGTTAAGAAACACTTTCAAAAAGATTTCCTCCAGCCGAAGTCGGACTTGCTGGGCCTAATTATTTCTTAGTTAGGCTCATAACGGCAGTATGATGCATCTGCGCTCATAATTGACAGGAAACTATCTGAGCGATGGAAGACAAAGAAGAAAAGCAACGGAATGTACCGTGTTTTTCTGACTGTAAGGCGCACCTTTGTATAAGGCGCACCCCCCAAATGTTACTCAGATTTCATATTCTGTTATTATATTTTCTTACTCTTTTATTAGTCATATTATAAGGCGCAGGGGTTTGAATCTGAGAAAAAAGTATCGCCTTATATAAATATGGTATTTTTTCTCCGTGTTTCAGGGAGGCGGTGGCATTGGCCCACGTGCGCCTGTCTCTGTTGGACCCTGTGTGGGAAGACCTGTACACTGATTGGTCGGAGCAGCTCATGAGAGACGGGGCCTACGAACAGGCGGCAAAATGGTAATGACTGTTCGTCTTTTTGTACGTGTTTGTCAGTCGGCATGCTTTGTGAAGGGAGCTTTACAGAACACTAAATAGATTTGAACAACTATTCTTCTTCTTCTCTTTCTTCTGCGTTCCCAGACCATATGGCCATAATGGGTAAGGTACATATGTGCTGAACAACTATGAAAGCTTTACTTTCCCAGAATGTAGATTACCATTTTTCGGACAATATAAGGCGCACCTGATTATGATGTTGTTGTTCCCTGGCTTAACCCTTTCATCACCTCTGTCGCCTCTTGGCACCACAATGATTTGACACCCATGTCACTGAAAGGCATCAAATGAGGGTCTGGTATCCACTGACCTTATGTGCTTAATTATGGGAGTTAAGGACAGGCCCCCTATGTTATGCACGTCACAGAGGAATCCCCAATATTGTAGATGAAATCTTTTCTCTTCCCGGGTAAGTTTAATGGTAAATTTTGGCTGAGGAATGGCTAGCGTTGAAAGGGTTAAAGACTCCAGGGATCATCCCAACTGCTGAAGCAATTGAACACTGCGGTGCAAATGCACCAGCTAGGGATGAGAACATTACGTGTGTGACCGTTTTTGGTTACCCCGCCACATAAGCAGCTACACTCCGATCTCTGAGGATTTTGGACTGATGATGTTTTGCTAGGAGCTTGCCATGGCTGAAGACAATGCCCGCATCTGTGCAGAGCATCACAACACTTTGATGTAGCCTTGGTGTTCTAGCTTATGTCAATTGGTCTGACACAGCCTCATGCCAAGGCGCACACCTGATTATAAGACGCACCGTCCACATTTTACATCAAATTCAGATTTAAGATGATCACCCAAAACACAACACTGTTCATTGCATGCTTTCGTATTTACAGTGGAACCTCCCTTATAAGACTCCCTCCCACATAAGACCTACTTCTCTGCGACATTGCCCTTCTTTGTAAGTATTAAAATTACCTCCCTTATAAGACCTCCCTTATAAGACCTCATTTTGGATGATTTTTGAAGGTCTTATAAGGGAGGTACCACTGTATTACAATACTTCATCAGGTTTCATGATCAATCGACTGCACTTGCACGTCAAATACCAGCAATTTATAGGCAGAAAAAAAGGCTCACAACCATTCCATTATTTTGTAGCCAATTTAGATTTGGCTGTAATAGTTTCTTACTATGTTACTAGTCACATTATAAAGCGCAGGGGTCTCAAAGGCGCAGGGGGCTCAGTCTGAGAACAAAAAGAAAAGCGTTACTGTCTGAAAAATATGGTAAGTTTTTATTAGTAAAGTAAAGAAATATAATGAACTCCCTTCACCAAAGTTATTTTCGGCACCAAGTCGCCTAGCAAAGCATAACAGCCACATTGAGACAGACCCAGGTTCATCCTCAAGAAAGGATGACCCAGGACTGCCTTTATGACCATCACCCACACAGTACACAACAACAGTGGTGGAGAGAATTGGTGTACAAAAGGATGACCCAGGACTGCCTATATGACCATCACCCACACAGTACACAACAACAGTGGTGGAGAGGTGTACAGAAAGGATGACCCAGGACTGCCTTTATGACCATCACTCATACAGTACACAACAACAGTGGTGAAGAGAGTTGGTGTACAGAAAGGATGACCCAGGACTACTTTACTATGACCATCACCCACACAGTACACAACAACAGTGGTGGACTATTTCTAAGTTTTTACAGAACGTGGGCAGTTACTCTTCTTTTTCCCCTTGTCCTGTTTCCAGTGCTCCCAGTAAATTAGACCTGTATGACCATCACCCACACAGCACACAACAACAATTATTTATCATGTGCATGTGACAGTCTTTGGCTCATGTCTTTCTCTCTCAGTTACCTGGCGATGAAACGCATCCAGGATGCGGCACATATGACCATCACCCGTCGCAGCACACAACAACAGTGGTGGAAGAATGGTGTACAGAAAGGATGACCCAGGACTGCCATATGACCATCAGCACACAGCACACAACAACAGTGTGGAGAGAATGGTGTACAGGTGATGACGCAGGTTTCTGCTCAGCCGACAGTGGTCCCAGTGCCTGGAGTATTCTCACCCACACACCAACCCAACAAAGGTAGTGCTGTTTTTGTTGTTGACTGTATATGCTCCCTGGCTAAAAGACTCCAGAGAATCATGTACAACAGCTGAAGCTGCTATATGACCATCACCCACACAGTACATGCAACAGTGGTGGAGAGAATGTGAACAGAAAGGATGACCCAGGACTGCCTTTTGATACAACCACCCACACGTGCACACAACACTGGAGAGAATATTCGGATGACCCAGGATTCTGGAGACTCAGTGATGTTATGCTAGAAAGGATGACCCAGGACTGCCTATATGACCATCACCCGCACAACTATGCAACAACAGCATTTTGATGTAGCCTTGGTGCACTAGAAAGGATGACCCAGGTCTGACCATCAGCCTTAAGCCAAGGGATGGCCCAGGACTGGTAGACCATCACCCAATCAACTATATGGTGGAGAGAATAGTGCACACACAGCGATGACCCTCAACTGCCTAAATGACCACTCTTGGCTTTTCTTACACAACAACAGTGGTGGAGAGCAGTGGTGTCAAACAAGGATGACCCAGGACTGCCTAACCCTGACCATACACCAAACCGTGCACACAAATAACAAATCAGTGCTAGCCTTACATCAGATTTACCCTGATTTAGATTTATACAGATGTTAACTTTGTCTACAGTTGTCCATCCCTTACGTCAGTCTGCATGAAATGTATGTCTTTCTCTCTCAGTTATGATGATAATGACAATGATGATATCATGATGTGACATGATGTCTTTCTCTCTCATGATGGCGATGAAACGCATCCAGGATGCACAAGCCATCACCCGTCGCAGCGACCAATCGGCTCTGAAGACGGCCTGTCACATGACCCTGGTAGATGAGAATGCAGGGCCAGCTGTACGCTCAGCAGGTGATGACGCGGTTTCTGCTCAGCCGATGTCCCAGTGCCTGTCCATCAACCCTTGAAGGTACGTTCAGTCTGACTCCAGAGAATCCCAACATGAAGCACTTGAACAATGATGATGCATCAGAGGGATGATGATTACGATGTGATGATTACCCTACGTGCACAGTCCATCCCTTACGTCAGTCGTGCATGAAATGTTATGATGATGCTTGATGGCTAAAAACAATGCATAACTATGATAGCATAGCATTTTGATGTAGCCTTGATGTTCTAGCCTATGATGTCTGACATGCCTTAAGAGGCGGATGTAGTGTTGAATGTGATGATGATGCACACAGCGATTTCTCCTCAACGGATAAAGGTTGCCACTCTTGGCTTTTCTTGGAGACCATCAGCTTCTCAAGATGCAGTGATGTCTGTCTGTATGACGACATCATGATAATCTGACCCTATCCATGATGAAATAAAAATGATGAGCCTTACATCATGACCCTGATAGATTTATACAGATGATGACTTTGTCTACAGGTGTCCATCCCTTACGTCAGTCTGCATGAGATGATGATGATGATAATGATGATGATGATGATGATGATGATGATGATGATGATGATGTCTACAGTTGTCCATCCCTTACGTCAGTCTGCATGATGATGATGATGATGATGATGATGATGATGATGATGATGATGATGATGATCCCTTATCAGTCTGATGAAATGATGATGATAATGATGATGATGATGATGATGATGATGTCTACAGATGTCCATCCCTTACGTCAGTCTGCATGAAATGATGATGATGATGATGATGATGATGATGATGATGATGATGATGATAATGATGATGATGATCCCTTACGTCAGTCTGCATGAAATGATGATGATGATGATGATAATGATGATGATGATGTCTACAGGTGTCCATCCCTTACGTCAGTCTGCATGATGATGATGATGATGATGATGATGATGAAGATAATGATGATGATGATGATGATAATGATGATGAAGATGATGATGATGATGAAGATGATGATGAAGATGATGATGATGATGATAATGATGATGATGATGATGTCTACAGGTGTCCATCCCTTACGTCAGTCTGCATGAAGATGATGATGATAATGAAGGTGATGATGATGATAATGAAAGATGATGATGATGATGATGATGTCCTGTTTCCAGTGCTCATGGTGAGTCTGATGATGATTATGAATAATGATGATGATGATGAAGATGATGATGATGATGATGATGATGATGATGATGATGATGATGATGATGATGATAATGAAGATGATGTCTACAGGTGTTCATCCCTTACGTCAGTCTGCATGAGATGATGATGCGGGAGCTGACCTCCATGTTGCCTGACCTTTCACCCTCCACCCCTGAAGGTCAAACTGGGGTCACCTGGGATTCCTCTGCCGCCGACAAAATGGGGCTGCCAGGTCTGTAGCAACTCTGGTACCAACACTGTAGCCAACTGGTCGACATTTGCAGGGCTCCCGATCATCCTGCAAAACAAGAGGTCCCATGTACTCCTTCACTTACAGTATAGAGGGTCCTAGAGGCGTGATAGAGGGTCCCAATGGCATTGCGAATGCTAAAAAGATTTTTTCTAGTGCATCCCTGGGACCCCCTGCACATTCTTTTAGAGGGTCCTTTACAATTCTAGTGCTTCATAGACCCCCAAATGGGGGTTCCTGGGAGCCCTGATTTGGTTTGTAGGTTATGTGTAGAGGGACCAAAAATACATTGGATTCAATTTTTAATTTAAAAACCCTTGACTGCCAGAGAAAAATTAGAGAAATATTCTTTTTTTTTATAAATATGACACCAAAAAGAGAACTAATAGTAATAGAGCCAATCTGGAAAAATGTTCTGGAGATGTAACCCTCTTGACTGTGTCACAGCAAACAGCAGCACACCAGAGTTATTTACCTTCATATGATGATGTCAGTATGACATCATCAAGCACTTACATGATGCCTTGTATGGCAGTCAAGGGTGTACAATTACAGATATGTTTATAAATCAGTTACAACTTCATGAATTATGTCTGTAATTTGCCTTCAGTTCAGCGGTTCCTCATGCTTGGTAGCTGGTGTAACTTAATTTCAACGCTTGGATGTATTTGAATTAAAAAACAACGTTAGTCTACACTTCAAAAGTTTTTCTTTTAAGTCTTTGGGAAAAACGTTAATGATCCTGAAATTCTTTTTTACAGATTATATTTATACAGGGCTGCTACAAGTTTCCAATGGAAAAGAGCTATTTAATACTAGACATTGTCAACAAGCAGAGTGTAAGGATATAAGTGTTGATGTTATGTTGTTGATGTGGGTTCACATTCATTTGATTAAATCCCGAGTAACACTGATCAATACAAATATATGCACTTTTAATCACTACACTGCAATGAACACGTAGATTTATAATAGCAGAAGAGCACAGAGCGTTGTGTTGGCAGCAGTTATTGTAACAGTGAGTGAAAGGGTAGGGAAGAATTCTACACACAGTACACAAGCTAGCTAGCATCAGTGACAAGAAAATACCAGGGCTTTTGTTTTTGTAAGGATTGGTGCAGTATAACTTGCAATTATGGTTACAATTTTTCACACCAATAATTCATTAATGGATTTTGATACTACTACATAGAGATAAATAATTTTGTTCTCTAAAAATCAAAAAGCAGTAGTGGGATTCAAAACATGATTTAGGCTCCCAGCTGTCAGTTTTTTTCAATATAAGCAAACCAATGCTTTGGTACTTTTTCAGTTTTCAATTAATTATTCTCGTTTGTTATATTTTTATATTGTTGGCCCACACTAGCTAATCAAAGTGGTTTTTTAATAAATTGAGAATCAGCTTGATTTCACCCCTTCACTGTTGCAGACATTTTGAAAAACTATCTTCTTTCTGATTATGAAATGAAAAGGAGTCCAGTTAGACTCAGTCTGAAGAAAAAATGGTATGGAGATAGATAGATATTTCCTGATTTGTCTAAAACAAAAACCGTCATTCCAGGGCTATGACAACAAACGTTATGACATCATACACCCCATAGTAAACACAGGGCCAGGCAACAATGGTGTTTCTGTTTTGTTTTTTCTTCAAATTCCTCCGAAGTCGGAGTGTGGCTACCCACTTGGCGGGGTAATCAAAGATGGTCATACATGTAATGTTCTCATCCCTAGCTGGTGCATTTGTACCATAGTGTTCAAGTGCTTCGACTGTTGGGATGATCCCTGGAGTCTTTTAGCCAAAGTATGACAACAATAACACTTCTTCAAGTCTTATATTTTCATTTCATTTTCTGTAGAGTTCATTCTGGACATGATATTTTCATTTCATTGTCTCCTGTAGAGTTCATTCTGGACATTTCATTTCATTTCATTTTCTGTAGAGTTCATTCTGGACCCCAAGGAGGCGGACCCGGTGTTGCCGTGGGAGCCGCACCTGGTGTGTGGCCGCACCTTCCCGCACCATGTGATGCGGGTGTGGCACCTGTGCCTGGGTGTGGCCATGACTACCGAGGAGCTGCACCTCATCTACCACGCCCTGCAGCAGCTGCAGTCTGGACGGCAGGCACACCTGGACACTCAACAGGTAGGCTCGCTCAAGATGAGAGAGTGAGGATGTACCCTGGGTAAGGAACTGAAAGTTATCATCAGGAAGGCAGGCACACCTGGACACTCAACAGGTAGGCTCGCTCAAGATGAGAGAGTGAGGATGTACCCTGGGTAAGGCAACTGATAAAGTTATCATCAGGAAGGCAGGCACACCTGGACACTCAACAGGTAGGGTCGCTCAAGATGAGAGAGTGAGGATGTACCCTGGGTAAGGCAACTGAAAGTGTGGCCATCAGGAAGGTAGGCACACCTGGACACTGCACAGGTAGGCTTGTTCAAGATGAGAGAGTGAGTTTATGTACCCTGGGTAAGGCAACTGAAAGTTGCCTCCATCAGGAAGGCAGGCACACCTGGACACTCAACAGGTAGGCTGCTCAAGGAGAGAGTGAGGATGTACCCTGGGTAAGGCAACTAAAAATAGTTATCATCAGGAAGGCAGGCACACCTTGACACTCAACAGGTAGGCTTGCTCAAGATGAGAGAGTGAGGATTCTACCCTGGGTAAGGCAACTTTCTCCTTTGAGCTCATCAGAAAAGGCAGGCACACCTGTACACTCAACAGGTAGGCTTGCTCAAAATGAGAGAGTGAGGATGTACCCTGGGTAAGGCAACTGAAAGTTATCATCAGGAAGGCAGGCACACCTGGACACTCAACAGGTAGGCTTGCTCAAGATTGAGAGAGTGAGGATGTACCATGGGCAAGGCAACTGCTAATAGAGAAAGTCATCAGGAAGGCAGGCACACCTGGACACTCAACAGGTAGGCTAGCTCAAGATGAGAGAGTGAGGATGTACCCTGGGTAAGGCAACTGAAAGTTATCATCAGGAAGGCAGGCACACCTGGACACTCAACAGGTAGGCTTGCTCAAGATGAGAGAGTGAGGATGTACCCTGGGTAAGGCAACTGAAAGTTATCATCAGGAAGGCAGGCACACCTGGACACTCAATTTTTAGGCTCGCTCAAGATGAGAAAGTGAGGATGTACCCTGGGTAAGGCAACTGAAAGTTATCATCAGGAAGGCAGGCACACCTGGACACTCAACAGGTAGGCTTGCTCAAGATGAGAGAGTGAGGATGTACCCTGGGTAAGGCAACTGAAAGTTATCATCAGGAAGGCAGGCACACCTGGACACTCAACAGGTAGGCTTGCTCAAGATGAGAGAGTGAGGATGTACCCTGGGTAAGGCAACTGAATGTTATCATCAGGAAGGCAGGCACACCTGGACACTCAACAGGTAGGCTTGCTCAAGATGAGAGAGTGAGGATGTACCCTGGGTAAGGCAACTGAATCTTATTATCAGGAAGGCAGGCACACCTGGACACTCAACAGGTAGGCTCGCTCAAGATGAGAGAGTGAGGATGTACCCTGGGTAAGGCAACTGAAAGTTATCATCAGGAAGGCAGGCACACCTGGACACTCAACAGGTAGGCTTGCTCAAGATGAGAGAGTGAGGATGTACCCTGGGTAAGGCAACTGAAAGTTATCATCAGGAAGGCAGGCACACCTGGACACTCAACAGGTAGGCTCGCTCAAGATGAGAAAGTGAGGATGTACCCTGGGTAAGGCAACTGAAAGTTATCATCAGGAAGGCAGGCACACCTGGACACTCAACAGGTAGGCTTGCTCAAGATGAGATGGAGGTGAGGATGTAGAGTGAGGCTGTCCCCTGGGTAAGGCAACTGAAAGTTATCATCAGGAAGGCAGGCACACCTGGACACTCAACAGGTAGGCTTGCTCAAGATGAGAGAGTGAGGATGTACCCTGGGTAAGGCAACTGAATGTTATCATCAGGAAGGCAGGCACACCTGGACACTCAACAGGTAGGCTTGCTCAAGATGAGAGAGTGAGGATGTACCCTGGGTAAGGCAACTGAAAGTTATCATCAGGAAGGCAGGCACACCTGGACACTCAACAGGTAGGCTTGCTCAAGATGAGAGAGTGAGGATGTACCCTGGGTAAGGCAACTGAATTGTTATCATCAGGAAGGCAGGCACACCTGGACACTCAACAGGTAGGCTCGCTCAAGATGAGAGAGTGAGGATGTACCCTGGGTAAGGCAACTGAAAGTTATCATCAGGAAGGCAGGCACACCTGGACACTCAACAGGTAGGCTCGCTCAAGATGAGAGAAGTGAGGATGTACCCTGGGTAAGGCAACTGAAAGTTATCATCAGGAAGGCAGGCACACCTGGACACTCAACAGGTAGGCTCGCTCAAAAGATGAGAGAGTGAGGATGTACCCTGGGTAAGGGAACTGAAAGTTATCATCAGGAAGGCAGCCACACCTGGACACTCAACAGGTATTATGCTCAAGATGAGAGAGTGAGGATGTACCCTGGGTAAGGCAACTGAAAGTTATCATCAGGAAGGCAGGCACACCTGGACACTCAACAGGTAGGCTTGCTCAAGATGAGAGAGTGAGGATGTATCTTTATGTAAGGCAACTGAATGTTATCATCAGGAAGGCTAGGCATCACCTGGACACTCAACAGGTAGGCTCGCTCAAGATGAGAGAGTGAGGATGTACCCTGGGTAAGGCAACTGAAAGTTATCATCAGGAAGGCAGGCACACCTGGACACTCAACAGGTAGGCTCGCTCAAGATGAGAGAGTGAGGATGTACCCTGGGTAAGGCAACTGAAAGTTATCATCAGGAAGGCAGGCACACCTGGACACTCAACAGGTAGGCTTGCTCAAGATGAGAGAGTGAGGATGTACCCTGGGTAAGGCAACTGTGTTATCATCAGGAAGGCAGGCACACCTGGACACTCAACAGGTAGGCTCGCTCAAGATGAGAGAGTGAGGATGTACCCTGGGTAAGGCAACTGAAAGTTATCATCAGGAAGGCAGGCACACCTGGACACTCAACAGGTAGGCTTGCTCAAGATGAGAGAGTGAGGATGTACCCTGGGTAAGGCAACTGTTTGTTATCATCAGGAAGGCAGGCACACCTGGACACTCAACAGGTAGGCTCGCTCAAGATGAGAGAGTGAGGATGTACCCAGGGCAAGGTAACTTTATTATTAACAGTTTTAGTCAAAGTCCAGACAGCAGGTAACTGTCCCCTGTAGGGGTACTTGGGGATTTTGTATTACAAATAGTTCCCTCTCCTTCTGAAAACTGTGTCTAAGTGTGGCCATGGTCACTGGGGTAATCCCACCTGGTCTATCATGCACTGCAAGCGGTTGTTGCAATCTGGAAGACAGACACGTTTAGGTACACAGCTGGGGCAGTGGGTGGATGCCTCGTGCCTCCATTCAGGGAGCTGGACGACCCCGCCCCTTTCACAAATCTCTCCTCTTGGAGATACTTGGGGGGGGGGGGGGGGGGGGGGGTCATTTCGTAAAAATAGTTCCCCCACCTTCTTGAAGTTCTAATATGCCACTCTTTGACTCTTCCCTTTGCTTTCTATCATCTAGTATCTTTCTGACTTACTGGCCCATTCTCCTGACTTTTTCCAAAAAATCTTCTAAATAATGTTTTCTCCTTTGAGCTCCTCCGAAATCGAAATGTGTCAGCTGTACACAGCGGGGAGACCAGTGAAAACTGAAAAACCGGACACATGTGCCTTACCCATTATGGCCATATGTGTGGGAACACAGAAGAAGAAGATACACAGCAGGTAGGTTGCTGCTTGCTTACTGTAAGAATCCTCATTGCCAAAAGAGTAGGGATGTACCATGGGCAAAGCAACTGTGCTAATAGAGAAAGTAGTCGTGCAACTGCAAGGTAGCACCACTACAAATCTTTGTAGACACTAGTTCAGCGATCTTCAATGACATGCAGCCTGCCTTTTTTTCTTTTTTTTTTCTTTTTTAACAAATAAAAGAACTACCACTCAGAGACTCTCCTTACGAGAGTGGCAATCCTCTTTTTTTTTCAGTCTTTATTTCTTTGCTTTTTTTCTTCTCTCTCTCTCACACACACTCTCACTCTCCATCAATTTTTATTTATTTTTACAAATAAAAGAACTACCACTCTTCTTACGAGAGTGGCAATCCTTTCTTTTTTTTTCAATCTTTCTTTCTTTCTTTTTTTGTTCTTCTCTCTCTCTCTCTCTCTCTCACTCTCTCACTCTCCATCCATCATTGTTGCCGTTCTTGTGTCTGCCGTCGTATAATTGTGATTCTTGGTCATGTCCTCTTCTCCTCCTCTGCTACATATTCCTGTGTTCGTGCCTTCTCTGCTTCGTGTTTTCTTTTCCATTCTGTTCTTTCCATCTCCTCTCAATGCCTCTTCTCTCCTCCTCCTTTTGTTTTCCTTTTGTATCTTTTTTTTTGTCTTCCTTCTCTTCTTCCTTTTATCTTATTATTCCTCTTCTCCCTCCTCCCTTTTCTTCAATATTTTTCCTTTTCACATTATTTTCTTTCTTCACATTCTGTATTTCAGTCCCCTTCTTTTTTTTTACTCATGTTTTTTTTCTTCATGTTTTTTTTTCTTCATCGTTTTTTTCTTTCATTTTCTTCTTTTTGTGTGTTTGTTTCCTCCTCTGTTGCTATTTTTTCCATACATTATTTTTGTATATATTTTTCTTGCAGTTGCGTAACTTGTATGTGTGTGTCTTGTAACATGTCTGGCAACATTTGAACCTTTGAACCATTAGAGCAATGGAAATGTAAATGATGGAATTAACGAACTCCTAGCAGAACACCAGACGTTATAGTTTGGACACACTGCTAGCCTTTGATGATGGAGGAAATTCACGTACAATGGAAATGATGGAAGTAAGGAATATCGAATAGAACAGTACACCAGACGTTATATTTTTGACAACAAACAGGCTAGCCTTTGAATTAGTGGAGGATAATTCACGTACAATGGAAATGATGGAAGTAAGGAACTCCTAGCAGAACACCAGACGTTATAGTTTGGACACACTGCTAGCCTTTGATGATGGAGGAAATTCACGTACAATGCGCTGTAATCCATTGACGATACAGAGACGGAACAGAACAGCAAATTACCGAAAATTAGATGGGTGGAAACTCAGACAGGCCATAGTAACTGTCAGATTACAAACAAATTACTGTCATGTCTGTTGTGTCTGGTTTTCATACACACCCATGCGTGCGTGTACATGTGTTTGTTTAGGCACACATGGCAATAAACCAATGTTCAACATGTTCACACACACACACACACACACACACACACACACACACGATATATGTGAAAAGACATTAAATCAACATATTCACATTCACACACACACACACACACACACACACACACACATTCTGGATGGCTTGATGAAAAAAGCATGTATGTTTGCTTATTCAATGTCCATCTTTAAATATAATTTTGATTTGACTTGACACACACACACACACACACACACACACACACACACACACGCACACTCGCACACACACACACACACACACACACACACACACACACACATCAGAGACAATATGGAAGAAACCAGAACTCTAATTATCTGTAATGCTCAAGGAAATTTACATGAGCCAGCGTCCTGTTTTCCATGATATGTAAATACCATTATTAAATGTCCCAGATTCCTTACAGAATGGTGTGTGTGTGTGTACGCACACATGCACACACTTTTTGCCAGGCTCTTTAAGTAGCATACTCTGAACAAGCTAAATCCAACTCTTACCCTGTGATTTGTGACAGATGTTCTCACGGTAATAACCCACAGCTACAAAACATAAACAGCCTTAGCGCGAGTTATCTCCAAAAAATATGAGGGCAATTTAGCGATAAAAACTGTCAAAATGAGACAGTTTATTTGTAGGTAGATAAGACTTAATGCAGGGGGAATGTAGTGTGTGTGATTGATAACGGTTCTTAATAGGCTTTGTGAATGACTAGGGGGAAGGAACGAAATGTTACCACATAATTATATAAGCTGTGTATTTTCACACAGACAGTAATTACAAGACATAGTGCAGATGGCAGGCTGTGTGTTCATCACGGTGATTACCATCGTTAAAGTAATTAATAGGCTTTGTGAATGACAGGAAAATTACGAAAAGTTTCAGGTTTGTGAGCAAGAAAGAGAGACACGGATAGATACAGACAGGGAGAGAGACGGGGAGAGAGACAGACAGACAGGGAGAGAGACAGACTTGGAGATAGACAGGGAGAGAGACAGACAGACAGGGAGAGAGACAGACAGACAGGGAGAAAGACAGACTTGGAGAGAGACAGATAGACAGGGAGAGACAGACAGACAGGGAGAGAGACAGACAGACAGGGAGAAAGACAGACAGACAGGGAGAAAGACAGGGAGAGAGACAGACAGACAGGGAGAAAGACAGGGGGACAGACAGACAGGGAGAGAGACAGACAGACAGGGAGAGAGACAGACAGGGAGAGAGAGAAAGACATGGAGAGAGACAGACAGGGAGAGAGAAAGACATGGAGAGAGACAGACAGGGAGAGAGAGACAGAGAGAGACAGACAGGGAGAGAGACAAGAAGCTAAATCTGAGACTGACGGGTTATAAGGCGTACTATGTATGTTGCATCTGATATAGTGATTAGGATTGTCAATTCGGGTTGTTGATGGCTTGAAAAATATAGAAATGCTGCTGTTTTAGCATGGGTGCAACTTTTCATGGTATACAAGGATTTCCTGTTTTTGAATTTTACCACAAAAGGAATTTCCTGTTTTTTAAATCGGTCAAACAAGATCTTTGTGTGTCTACTGTATTTTTAAAACAATTTGAAATAAGCATTTGTATAAATTGTGGAAAAAGCAAGCTAAAATACCTTCATAAATCATTTTATTCTTCAGCTGCAGGGGGACATTACCCCTAGACCCCGGCCTTTCAGGGTTTTTTCATTTTGTGTACATGTAGTTGCATCCATGTTTTAGTGATATGCCCTCAGACTGGCACAGGCGGTAGAAGAAAATGATGCGCTTAACGTCCCCCGACCTGGTATACCGGTACATGTGAAACATTTAAATGTATGCAGATAGTGGGTCGATCCTGGAGGTACTGCAATACCAGGAAAGCCCATTTTAGGCATAGAATAGAAGGGGGTAGTTTATATACAGGTACAAACAGACATACCTTACAAAGAAATGTGATGTTGTCAGGCCTGTTGACTTCCTTCCCCTTTGTTGGGGTGGGGGGGGGGGTCTTTTGTACAAATAGTTCCCCCACCTTCTGGAAGTTCTGTGCTTGTAACTTCCTCTAATCTGCAACTCTCTTTGACTCTGCCTTTTCCCGTTGCTTTCTATCCAGCCTCCTAAAGTCCTACCCACACGTCCTCGTCGTAGGAAGCGGGCAACGGCTTAGGCTGGGTTATGAGGATAGGGCCCTCCCGTGGGGATACCGGGGGGTCTTTCAGCAGAAATAGTTCCCCCTTCTTCTGGAAGTTCTATGCTAGTAACTTCCCCTACTCTATGTCACTCTCTTTGACTCTGCCTTTTCTCGTCTTTTTGCTTTCTGGCGTCTACTTCTTTCTGCCTTATTGGTCCATTCTCCTGAATTTTTTCTATGAAATCCTTCCACATTTTTCCTTTTTACAATTTATGACATGCCAGTTTTTATTGTTCACTGGCTTCCAGACGTGAGACCTTACGCACTGGAGTGGGCACCTGTTGTCCATTCTGCAGTGCATATTTGCCTATATGGCCTTTTTAAAATATATTTTAGCATACTAGTATGTGTTTGTTATCTGCTTCTAGATTTAATTCCTGGAAGTTTCTTGCTAAGAAACTGGACGAGAGATGTTAATGTGAAGAGATGAAACTCCTATGGACAGGCTAAGGGGAAAGTTTGCTGCTACCATTAGTCCGGGGGGGGGGGGGGATTGTCTCTGCCATCTACTTTGTCCAAAACTTTTCAAGCGTGTGCATGTCTGTCTGTCTGTACTGTGTATTAGGTATTAGGTACTTTACAGTCACTGAGGCATCTCTGTGAAATTCAGGTTGCTCCCACCTGGAGAGCATGTCACAGCCAGAGGCGCGTTGCCCATTTAAGAAAAAAAATTGCATGCGATGTTTTGTGTGACATGAGATAGAGGGGGGGTGGGGGGATTTTTTACCAAATCACAACTTTTTCGTTGCCACTGGGTTTTACGTGTACTAAGTATATGGGCATATGGGACCTCAGTTTATCGTCTCATCGGAAAGACTCCACGTTCAGACCGTAAGGCCTAGTGCAAAGTGAGAGGAAAAATCCCCAGGGCCTGTACCCAGGTTCGAACTCGGGTTTACTTGACACGAGGCGAACGCGTTACCACTGTGCCACTCTACACTCTTAATGTGTGTGTGTGTGTAAACATACATGTGTATTTATTAGTTTTAAGAGCTAAAAGATTATGGAAGCCCTAATAACAGCATTACATCTCATTACTGAGGTGTTGGCATGGGAACAACAATGTTTTGGTCCTTCCCATCCTCAGACTTATTGTGAATTAATCTCCCTATTTACTAATCCGCTTCACTGTTAGGCCTTCTGGTATGGTAGCCATGCGTACATCTTAAGCAGTTAACACGGGTAGTAAAATGTAAATGAGAAGAAACAGTCGATCGTTTTTGCAGGTTTTTTTAAATGTACATATTGCTACCTGTGTTAAATGTTTAAGACGCAATCATGATTACCAAACCTGATGAAAAGGAGCCTAATCTCAGAGTTACCAGCTTCGTCTGAGCTGCTTCCGACATCAACAAAGCGAGTCCCTCCCACTGAGGTCATTAGTTTGGATGATGGAGATACATCAGTAAGAAAGGTCAATGGTACCTTTCTTGTCATGAAAACACTCAAGTCACGTAGCTGTCAGCTTTAGCCTTGAGAGCTTCTGAAGAAAACTGGTATCGCTCAATCAATAAAAAAAATATATCCAAATGATGGGTATGCAATCCTAATCTGAATCATAGTGTTTTCTGCTATTTGAAAAGATTAAAGTAATGTACCGTTTTTTACGGACTATAAGGCGATACTTTTCTTTTCTAGACTGAGACCCCTGCGCCTTATAATGTGACTGATAATATAGTAAGAAACTATAATAACAAAATCTGAATTTTGTGTACAATTTGGGGGTGTGCGCAGTATAATCAGGTGCGCCTTGTAGTCCGTAAAATACGTTGGCTGTAAGCTTTTGTTTATGCAGCCACCGATGTTGACAAAATGATGTCATAATGTGTAATTGTTACGAAGTTCTAATCTGGAACAATAGCGCTCTTTGCTAATGGAAAAGACGCCCGCAGTGTGAACAGTGACAGCGATGTGTTCTAACTTCTTAATCCAGAACTGTGGTGGACTTTTGCTGAGGTCTGTCAGAGGGCTACCATTTGTACAGAAAGGGCTGTGGGATTATTGTGCCATTTGCTTTGTGTCATGGAGACGGGGACTTTTTGCATTTGCTAAATCGCTATTTCAAAAGATGGAGTCGTGTCCCTACTCTTTAACAGTGAGGAGTTTTTGTACATTTCGTGAAGAGAGGATGATCTCTTCCTCTGCTTCATCCTGGCTGTGGGCCACACTCTGTTGTTTCCTTTCAATTTCATTTCAGATAGAAATCTGTTTGAGTGGGTTACAACACTGTTGTCTGAAGACAAAACAATGTTTGAAGAACAAATGGCATGTGAAAAACATTTTCTCTATCGAGTCTTCTTTTTTTTGTAATGCTTATAAGAAGAATGTGCTCTGCTGTTGTTGAGCACTTAGTTATCATTTCAGTGAAGAGCTTACTTGTGTGATGAAAGGCTATTCTCTGAATGTTTGGATTTATCTATGGATGTTGGGTCGCTGTTTTGTTTTAGCAGCCAGAGAACAATGATGACGCGTTGTAAGGCCGTTAGAGTCAGAGACAGTTTTAGCCCATGTTTTATTTCGTTCATCGTCTTAGTCTCGGTATGAACATTCTGGGCTGGGTATTTGGGGGGGAGGGGGGTGTTGCAATGTCAGCTGTCGTTGCCCTTTGCAATCAAAGAGTTTAACATGAACACATTGGTATTGTCCCTTAGAAAACTGCCAATACGATTATTGGCTGTTTATGCTAATTTACATGTTGCTACCCGTATTAACTGTTTAATCCTTTCTCCGCCAAGCATTTTTCAGCCTAAAAATACCATTAAATTTAACTGGGTAGAGAAAAACAAATTCTGCAATATTGTGAATTCCTCTGTGACTTGTATAACATTAGGCCTATCCTTACCTCCCAAACTTAAAAAATAGGGTCTTCGGATAACAGGCCCTGGTTTGATGCCTTTTAGTCTTCTTCTTCTTCTTCTTCAATCACTCAGACAGTTTCATTTCCATTATGAGCGCAGATGCGTCATGCTGCTGTTAGGCGCCTAAGATATAGTTAGGCCCAGCAAGTCTGACTTCGGCTGGAGGAAATGCAAATAAGGCAGGAGAATGGACCAGTTAAGCAGAAATATAGTAGATGACAGTAAGCAAAGGGAAAAGGCAGAGTCAAAGAGAGTGACAGATTAGAGGAAGTTACAAGCACAGAACTTCCAGAAGGTGGGGGAACTATTTATACAAAAGACCCCCCGGTATCCCCACGGGGGGATGCCTTGTGACCTGGGTGTTATTGCTGAACCATTGTGGTGCATGAATGCGACACTGACAAAAGGGTTAAGATGCACTCGTGATTATCATACCAGGTGTGTTACATAATTATTACAACTGTTGTTACAGGTGTTACTGCAGGTGTGTGGGGATGTGACGCTGTGGTTGCTGGCCCTGCTGACCAATCAGACGTCTCTGGCCATTTCTCACCTCCTGGGGGCGCTGTCTGTCCTCCATGAGGGGGGACATCACCGCCTGCTGACTGCGCTCTGTCGACTGATCTTGCCCCAGGGTAACACCTTTCACTTCTCTTAGATATGAGACACAACACCTCCAAAGGGACATTAAGTGCGACTGCGCTCTGCCGACTGATCCTGCCCCAGGGTAAGACCTTTCACTTCTCTTAGATATGAGACACAACACCTCCAAAGGGACATTAAGTGCGACTGCGCTCTGTCGACTGATCTTGCCCCAGGGTAAGACCTTTCACTTCTCTTAGATATGAGACCCAACAGGGACATTAAGTGCGACTGCGCTCTGTTGACTGATCCTGCCCCAGGGTAAGACCTTTAACTTCTCTTAAATATGAGACCCAACAGGGACATTAAGTGCGACGCGCTCTGTTGACTGATCCTGCCCCAGGGTAAGACCTTTAACTTCTCTTAGATATGAGACCCAACAGGGACATTAAGTGCGACTGCGCTCTGTTGACTGATCCTGCCCCAGGGTAAGACCTTTAACTTCTCTTAGATATGAGACCCAACAGGGACATTAAGTGCGACTGCGCTCTGTTGACTGATCCTGCCCCAGGGTAAGACCTTTAACTTCTCTTAAATATGAGACCCAACAGGGACATTAAGTGCGACTGCGCTCTGTTGACTGATCCTGCCCCAGGGTAAGACCTTTAACTTCTCTTAGATATGAGACCCAACACCTCCAAAGGGACATTAAGTGCGACTGCGCTCTGTTGACTGATCCTGCCCCAGGGTAAGACCTTTAACTTCTCTTAGATATGAGACCCAACAGGGACATTAAGTGCGACTGCGCTCTGTTGACTGATCCTGCCCCAGGGTAAGACCTTTAACTTCTCTTAGATATGAGACCCAACAGGGACATTAAGTGCGACTGCGCTCTGTTGACTGATCCTGCCCCAGGGTAAGACCTTTAACTTCTCTTAGATATGAGACCCAACAGGGACATTAAGTGCGACTGCGCTCTGTTGACTGATCCTGCCCCAGGGTAAGACCTTTAACTTCTCTTAGATATGAGACCCAACAGGGACATTAAGTGCGACTGCGCTCTGTTGACTGATCCTGCCCCAGGGTAAGACCTTTAACTTCTCTTAGATATGAGACCCAACACCTCCAAAGGGACATTAAGTGCGACTGCGCTCTGTTGACTGATCCTGCCCCAGGGTAAGACCTTTAACTTCTCTTAGATATGAGACCCAACACCTCCAAAGGGACATTAAGTGCGACTGCGCTCTGTTGACTGATCCTGCCCCAGGGTAAGACCTTTAACTTCTCTTAGATATGAGACCCAACAGGGACATTAAGTGCGACTGCGCTCTGTTGACTGATCCTGCCCCAGGGTAAGACCTTTAACTTCTCTTAGATATGAGACCCAACAGGGACATTAAGTGCGACTGCGCTCTGTTGACTGATCCTGCCCCAGGGTAAGACCTTTAACTTCTCTTAGATATGAGACCCAACAGGGACATTAAGTGCGACTGCGCTCTGTTGACTGATCCTGCCCCAGGGTAAGACCTTTAACTTCTCTTAGATATGAGACCCAACAGGGACATTAAGTGCGACTGCGCTCTGCCGACTGATCCTGCCCCAGGGTAACACCTTTAACCCTCTGGGCACTACGTAAAAGTTAAAAACGTAAGCTAAAAGACAGGCGTAAAATTGAAGACTGCAGAAACGTCAACTGGTACTTCTTATTTTCACTTTTCATCTCTCATACAAACATTTGACTGGGAAACCTATACACGTTTAGAAAGAAGAAAGCTTGAATTTTGCAATGAAAGTAAAGAAAACAACTTGCCTTGAATGTGGTGACAGCAGTAATCCAGTAAAGCACTTTCACTGTGGCTGCAGCTAACCCCACCCCACCCCCATCCCACGATGATCCAACACTGCTACTTCTTCGTGACACGCAAGGGCGATAATTTAAAATCACAAATCAACTGTTCCACCTAGTGATGAGTCAGGGGCAGAGAATTTTCAATGGCTATGTACTGCTTCTTCGTGACAGGCAAGGGCGATAATTTTATTTCTTAATCAACTGCGCCACCTTGTGACGAGTCAGGGGCAGAGAATTTACCGTGGCTATATACTGCTTCTTCGTGACAGGTAAGGGCGATCATTTTATTTCTATATCAACTGCGCCACCTAGTGACAAGTCAGGGGCAGATAATTTTAAATGGCTATATACTGCTTCTTCGTGACAGGCAAGGGCAGTAATTTTATTTAGTGATGCTTTGGGTGTTGATTTTGAATGAGTGTAAAATGTTTCATTCATTTCTTCACAAGAGAAGGGTTAAATTTCTTCAAGTATTATGACTGAGGAAACGCTTAACTTGAAATTGTCTTCTTTGTCTTTCGTTTCTCATTGTATCCACCCTGATGTTAGATGTGGATGGTTTGTTCTCGCTTCTTTTGTTTTGTAATGTGTGGCATTGCAGAAGACATTGAAAAGAATGTTGATATCAGGGTATGATCAGTGTGTAGCATTTTCGCTGAAGTGTTGTGTTTTAGACTACACTTTCTCTGTAGTAACAGGACATCATGGTTGCAAACCTAGTCTAAGAAATGTTTGTTTGTAGAGTGGCACAGTGGTAGCGCGTTCGCCTCGTGTCAAGTAAACCCGAGTTCGAACCTGGGTACAGGGGATTTTTCCTCTCACTTTGCACTAGGCCTTACGGTCTGAACGTGGAGTCTTTCGGATGAGATGATAAACCGAGGTCCTGTGTGCCCATGCACTTAGCACATGCTAAACCCAGTGGCAACGAAAAAGTTGTCATTTGGTCAAAATTTAACTACCTACCATCCCTTTCCTTCCTCATCAGTCACACAAAAATCGCATGCAAAAAAAAATCAAAAAAATCGGTGGCTCACCTCTGGCTGCAACGCGCTCTCCAGGTGGGAGCAACCCAAATTTCACAGAGACGCCTCTGTGACTATAAAGTACCTAATACCTGATATTGAAATTGAACAAAGGAGAACTCTCACTATTTCAATCTTCGCTCTTAGCCTCACTATTTCAATCTTCGCTCTTAGCCTCACTATTTCAATCTTTGCTCTTAGCCTCACTATTTCAATCTTCGCTCTTAGCCTCACTATTTCAATCTTCGCTCTTAGCCTCACTATTTCAATCATGGATATTGACGTTCAAATTTTCATATTCTATATTTCAGGCCCCAAGTACTCCCTCAAACTACAGCAGGAGGCCACAGCGCTGCGAGTGTTGATCAACATGGAGAGCCAGGGGGATGTGGAGGGGGGAGGGGGAGGGAAGCACCTCTCTCTGCGGAGATACCTCTCTGAGCTGAAGGATGAACCCAGCGTGTCTACTGGGGCTTTGAGGTGTGTGTGTGGGGGGGGGGTGGGGAGAGGATGGGTGTGTGTGTGTGTGCGTGCGTGTGTGTGTGCGTGTGTGTGAGGAGGGTGAGAGTGTGTGATAGCATGAGGTGAAGGTGGTGGGGAGGAAGGCACCTCTCCATATGAAAATGCCCAAAGATTATCCCAATGTCTTTGCCGGAGCTTTGAGGTCGGGGGGGGGGGGGGGTCTATAAATGTGGGTTGCTTTGACTAAGACGTGTGTGTTTGGGAGGGGCGGTGGGTGGTGGAGTGTGAGTGTGTGTGTCTATCAACTTCTCATGATATTAGATGGTAGAATGTGTGTGGTGTGTATATATGCATGTGTGGGGGGTCATGCATTTCGTTGCATGTGTTATTACGTGCATGCATGCGCGCTCATGTGTCATCTCTGCAAAACACTTCCTCATAAACGAATTCTACATTACAACTAATTTGATTGAATTAATGTTCAGGTGTAAGCAGCTGGACTGTGTGAGGGCCTACTACTACCTCTCCGTGCTGCACTACCTGCAGCTGACCTACCAGACCAGCACCCAGGACGCCTGCAGACCAGAACCCCCCGCCCAACTAACCAGCACCACATCGTCCCCCAGCCGCAGTGCTGGGACGGAAAGTTCACCTCTGGCAGCAGCCCCTGTTCAGAAAACAGACGAAATCCAGAAAGACGGGGGTGATGAAGAGGACGGGGGTGCCACAGCAGGGAAGGAAAGGGAGGGGAGGGGGGAGGGAAGAATGAAGGGGGAGTGGGGAGGGATGGGGATGGGGGGAGCAGCGTGGACTTGCCCAAACTCGCCCGACAATCCAGCGACAGAGGTGACGGTGATAAAGACTCCGCTGCGGTGACGAGTAGTCGCAAGAAAAGTGACGGAAACTGTGTGGAGGCCACTTCTCCTTCTGTCACAACAGATTCTGCCAGCACAGAATGCAGAGACTCTTCACCAGACGAAAAAGGAGACAAAACCAACGCCGATTCTTCAAAACCCGGCGGCGATTCCTCATCCAGGACGAGCCCCCAGTGGAGTTTGTCATTGCCGCGATTGCTGCAGCTGTCCAAAGGCCTTCTGTGGGACGTGCAGGCCAAACGCCTAGCGCTGACCGACACTCTGGGCTACATCCACCACGCCATATCCCAGCACCTCCTGACTGACCATTCCCGCGAAGTGGCCAGAACACTGTCCAGACATCCGGCCACTAACAATAGGCGCGGTGGCCATACGGCGGCCGGCCACCAAGACCTAGACAACACGACGTCCTTCGCCCCTGTCCTTGCCGACACAGTGGCGACCCACCTCCCCGCCCAACCTCTGCTGGACATTGACGATGTGGGCGCGCCTCACACAGAGGGCGCCTCCTCCGCTAGTCCCCCGGGCGCGGAGGGAGGGGAGAGCGCTCTGTCGACCGGTGCCGCATCATTGCCCCCCTTGCCGTCGCTGTCCCCTCCCTCGTCCTCGCACATCCCGGGACCTCCCCCGGGCGTCCCCAACCCCGGTAAAGAATCCGCCAGAAGAGAAAAAGGTGGGAGCTCGGCTTCAACTTCCGAACCGAGCCTGGGCACCTTGCCAGACTCGAACTTTGACCTTGACCTGGTGACCCTGGGCCAGCAGTGGGACGGGTCGAGGCGCGTGCTGTGGCGGGACGACCCCGGGGGTCGAGGTGGGGTCGGGGGGTCAGGGTCGTCGGACAGCGCGGCCCACAAGCCCACGTCGCTGCTGAGCCCCGGGAAGTACATCAACGTGCCGGACGAGTGGTACTCCCTGCCTGTGGACCAGAAGTATGCCCGGTCCTACGTCTCCCTGGCCATTCTCAAGGACGAGCAGGACTTTGTCATGGGGGAGCTGAAGAGAATTTCTGACAGCTCACAGGTGGGTCAGCACTCCACTGTTTCTCTGTTTCTTTATTAACAACATTTCTATGTGTCTTGTGTATTATGGAAATGTCTATGCCACTTATATGTTAAAAGTCTAAGCACTTTGCAGTTGCACTAAAATTATATATGCAGATCCTATTTTCAGGTCCCCTTTTCAGGAAATCCTTACTCTCAGTGTGTGGGCTATCAGATAGTCACGCAATGGGCCGATATTCGTAGGTAGAGCCGAAATTTACCATCTATTTTTATTTTGCAGGTTCCTTTCCCCAACCCCTTCCAGAGCGTGGAGACGTTGCTGTTGGTGTGTCAGCTGTCAGACAGCCTGCTGTTGCCGTCGGAGGACCGGCACACCTACATCCAGACCCTGCACTCCTGGGCGACCCACTTTGCCGTCACCGCGCAGCAGAGGGCTAACACCGAGGTTCTGTTCGCCTCTGCCGAGAAAGATGTGGGACTCTGAGGCTGGTCTGGCGATGAGGGCGATTTCAGCATTTGTGCTTCGTTCTTGATTTTGTTGTTGTTGAATTTCAGTGAAAGTCATAGGCCACTGAGAAAGTTGCAGAGGGGAGGGGGGAGGAAATTGACTGGAGGTATTTGAAGTCCCATGTTTTTGTTCAAAGTCAATCACTCGAATACTTCTACTGGGCTTTGTATTCATGAGGAAGATGTGGGGTTGTAAGGGCACAGATAGTCTTGCAAAGAGGGCAGTGGGGGATTTGGTGGTTGAGAGGTTGGTTCATGTTGTTCAACGTACAAAATGTTGCAGCTGTTTTTTGTTTGATGAAATCCCCTGTTGGGATACAGGGGTGGGGGGTGGGGTCTTCTGTACAAATAGTCCCCCACCTTCTGGAAGTTCTCTGCTTGCAACTTCCTCTAATCTGTCTCTCTCTTTGACTCTGCCTTTTTCCTTGCTTTGTGTCATCTACTATCTTTCTGACTTTTTAGCCCATTCTCCTGCCTTTATTCCAAAAAATATTCCATATAGTTTTCTCCTTTGAACTCCTCCAAAATCAGAATGTGTCGGCTGAATGCAGCGAGGAGACCAGTGAAAACTGGAAAATGGACACATACATACCTTACCCATTGTGGTTTTATGGCCTGGGAATGCAAAAAAGAAAAAGTTTGATGAAAGTCTAGTGCTCACTGTTGGCTCTGCTAAAAAGGTGTGGAGTTGTAAGGATGGCCTTGCAAAGACGGCGATGGAAAGGGATTGAAAATTGTGAGGCTTATTTGCCCGAAGGTGCTATAATTCTTCTCAGCTAAAAGCCGGAAGACACTGTCTCGAAGAGGACTGATGGTACTTTCTGGCCTTTACCTGAGTAATACCGTATTTTTCTGACTATAGGGCGATACTTTTTCCCCAGAGACCCCTGCGTCTTATAACATGACTGGTAATATAGTAGGAAAATAGTCGCAAAATCCGATTTGGGTGTTGAATTTGGGGGGTGCGCCTAGTGGTGTAAAAAATGTGGTAGTACATTCTGGCTTTATAACCCTCAAACTTTGGTGGAGAAGTTTGTTGTCTGGTTTATTCAACATGTGTGCTTCAGGCATCAGAATTGTCAGAGGATCAGCTAATTTCAATGTGTGCTTCAGGCATCAGAATTGTCAGAGGATCAGCTAATTTCAGAGGATTGAGAATTTCTGACAGAGGATTGGCCTCTTCTGTCAGAGGTTTTGACTTTAAATTGAGTGTTATCTTTTCTGTTAAATAGCATTTTAAAGTGATTCCTCACTGCATAAAGCCTTTTTGGTGATGTTGGGAACTGATTTCAATGTTGTCCCACTGGTCCTTGGACCGCGGTGTTCAGAGGATTGGACTTCAGACTGTTCTGATGCCTGGTGCTTAGTGTAACTTGTTTTTGTTGGTGGATTTGGGTGAACATCGGACGCACTATCTGCCTCTGCTACGAAAGGTGTGTCTAGTCTTGTGGAGAGGCTGATTGGAAAGGCAGTGGGGGGTTAGGATGGGAAGTTTGATGTCCTTTTTCTCAGCATTTGTGCGTCGTTTGTGATTTTTGGTTGCTGAATTTCGTTGACAATCGGATGCTTTGTTTGCTTCTGGTAAGTCTGGGGAAAAAAATTGATGGAGGGGGTGGATGGATTTAGAGGGAAAAGAAAGATTGGATGGAGATAGTGGCTTGTCTGTTTCGCTTAAAACTGTCCTTGGAATAGGGCATTTGCCACGTGAGGACGACCTTGAAATTCATTGAGTTGAATTAGAAAGGTCAGCGTAACTCGGGCAGAACGAGTCGGGCAAATTAGTAGTCTAGTATAGAGAACGAACACTCGTGGCAAATGCCCTATTGGATTTAATTCCTCAGTTTTTCTGTGCTAAGAAAGGCGGTGTGCTGTTGGGAGGTGGTGAGTGACAGGGATTAAAAAAGGGAAGCTTTTGATGCAGATGTTCACTTTCAGGTACAGCAGATGTAGTTTTAGTTTCTTTTCAGTTTCTTTCTTTGTTAGCTCTCTATAAAGAAAAGGAAGCTTTGTTTTTCTACAAAGAAAAAAGAACAGTTTTAAGAAATAGAAACTAGGTATGCATTTGCTTTGTGAACAAAAGCATTTGTTTTTTTAACACAACTAATTGATCTCCTGCCATGATCACCGATGGTCTGTTTTATTATATTGTCTATTTCAGTTCAGTTTAGTAGTTTAATTTAACGTCTTTTCACGCAATGGTAATATTAGACCAAAACTAATTTTTAAAATGTGTTGATAATTAACAAAATTAATGCATAGAATACAACAATTTCTAGTAACAAAGCATCAACAAATCATAACAATTTTGTTATCTCAGAATTGGATATAACAGTAGCAATATCAAAGATGAAAGGGCTAGATAATATTTGACAATCATTCTCATAATTCACTAAGTCAATAGACATTTCTATAAAGTGTTGTTAAATAGGACATTCTTTTAACAAATGATGCTCTATTGTCTATTTGTTGTTGTATATGTTTGTGTGTGTGCTTACACTTGTAGGAACTGGGTGAGTTAGCCAGTGTTGCAGAACACAGTAAAGATATTTGGGGCATAAATTGAGTTCTGTTGGTACTGCACTAAAACTGTTAACTATAAAGGTAATATAACACGATTCTATCCTCAAAACGCATCATGCAAAACACTTGATCTGGCTGAGCCCTCTCAGTGAAATATTGTTTTCTTTTTTTTGTGCAACAAGTTAAGTTGGCGATGTACTTTCCGGTTACTTAACTTTGCAGTAGCAATGCCGACTGTTGAGCGTGAGCCTTGTTGTCTGTTGACTGTTGTAGGTGTCAATCTTTTTGAAAGGCGGTGCTGCTTGTGTTTAAACTGTAGCACACTGTCGGTTACTTTTATTTCAAAGATGACTGCCTGGAGGCAGGCACACACACACACACATACATACACAAACACACACACACACACACACATGAACACACGTTTAAAAACCAATAACAAAACCATCATGGTTTCATGTTTATTTTCATGGTGTCATGATTTATTTTTTTATCAAGTTGATTCTAAAACCAGAACCAGCCATGTTCAAATTCTTGATTATATCATTTTTGTGAAATCGTTCGTCGTTGTGGTCTCAATTTTCTGTTGGTAGCTTATATGGTGAATGATGCTACCAAACCAACTTGTTTTGATTTTTTTGTTTTTGTAACATACTATGTTACTGTTGTTTGTTTGAATTTGCCAGGCCTTATTGTTGCTGTTATTTCATATCGTGTGTGTTATTGGTACAGTTTCAAACTGCCATATTTCAAACCAAGCTCAAGTAGTATTAGAAGGTTAAATGATTAAATTGTCGTTTAATTCATGTCAAAGTGAAGGTTCATAATGTTTTATTCAAGGTGGTCGTATTGTTTTGCTGACATGACAAGTTCACTGACACGTTTCATGGCATGACAAGTTCACTGACACGTTTCATGGCATGGCAAGTTCACTGACATGTTTCATGACATAAGTTCACCGACATGCTTCATGATGTGACAAGTTCACTGACACGTTTCATGGCATGACAAGTTCACTGACACGTTTCATGGCATGACAAGTTTGCTGACACGTTTCATGGCATGACATGACAAGTTCACTGACATGTTTCATGGCATGACAAGTTCACTGACACGTTTCATGGCATGACAAGTTTGCTGACACGTTTCATGGTATGACATGACAAGTTCACTGACATGTTTCATGACATGACAAGTTCACTGACATGTTTCATGGCATGACAAGTTCACTGACACATTTCTTGGCAAAGTTAGTTTTCTCAGGGTTCCCATTATGTAGCTGAAAAACAAATGTTCACAAATTTCCCCCAAGATTTTTCTAAGGAGGGAGATTATCGATTCAGAATTTTATATTTTGTATAAAGTTTTTTAATATTTCAGATAGTTATAAATGTGAAGTGTCTTTACTGATGTTATATGTATTTGTATGTGTTTTTTATTACATTATAAACTACAAATAAAAAGTAAAGTCATTTTTTACAGTGATATAATCTTGAGCTTTCCCCATCTCAAAAACTCCTTTTTAAAAATAAAGTTTACAACATCAAATAAATGGGAACCCAAAAGTTTAACAGGTCATTCATGTTTCAGCCAAAACAACACTTCCATGGGTGTTCCTGGGAAATTTCAAAAATCCTGCAAGGCAGGGGTCCAGGGGCCGCCCAGGCCCCGGCGGAGTGCAGGGACAGCGCCCCTCATGGGGGTTCCGAGGGACAATGCACCCTGGAAGCTGAAGGGAAACAACAGTTTCCAATGTAATTGACAGGCTCTTGTTGCACTTTCACTTCTGGTTAAACTTCATGACCTCTATAACCAGCAAAATGCATCTCCTCAAATTCTCATAATCCGGCGACGCCGGCTCCAGGCAATAAAAAATCCTGAACTTCAGGACATCCTGAAAGCAGGAGCACCCATGCACTTCTACTGTATCGTCATTGTCATGCCTTGATCATATTGTAGACATGTATAACTAACCTGATGATCGGCTGATGTGGAAACAATAATTGTTGTTTGACGGTGTTGTAAATTTCTTGTTGAAAAATGGCAGGCCTGATTAAAACCATGTTCAAATGTGATCATAGTGGGTTATTGTTTGGTGTGTGTTTGTTTTATTGTGTTTTCTAGACTGAAAACGTGTTGGTGAATATCGTCAGTGAAATTCAGAAACCTCGTGCTAGACCTGTTTACCCCCTACACAAGTCTCGAGTAGTCTGGATAGCTGAAATGAGTAGTTTTGGTGCAAAATGTGTAGTTTTATTCATTAAACCATCAAACAATGTTCACTGAAAATGAGTAGAATCTAGCATTATTTTCAATTCTGAAGAGTAGTAGAGGTCCAAATTGAGTAGAATACTACTCGAAAAGAGTAAACAGGTCTGCGTGCATACATCTCAATTTTGATAGTTATGAGAAAATTTTAAAAAACTTTTTAAATTAAACGCGTTTACCACAAGTTATTAACTATGATGAATATGTTGTTCAAGACATTGCGAGTTCAGTCCTGCATTTTGATAAAATTACTTTTTGTTTTGTTTTAATGCTTGAAAAGAATACGAGGTTTTTGTCCTTAAGTAGATCTGAATTTGGGACTTACGAGTTTTTCTTCTATTTACACAACCTCATTTACCCCAGATAGAAAGTCTTTAGAGATATGAGCTTTTGGTGGAAGGTGGCAGGAAAAGCTGACCATGTATCTAACTCAAAATTCGTGATGCAAGGTTTTTGAATTTCACCGACAATATGCAATGGACTCCCTCTTTAAAAAAAAAGAAGTAAAATCTGTGTTTTACGTCCTCCGGTCTGGAACAGACACATATGGGACATTAGTAGATATAAAGATGGTGGGAACGATCCTGGAGGCAATGCCCGGAGGCAGTGCAACACCAGGAAAGTCCTGAATTATTAACAATACAGATGTATGATATAAGGAATGGACTCCCTCTAAGACCCCTCTAACAAGTCACCCAACGTTTTCACCGATTTTTCCCCCCTTCATAACTGAAGTACTGAGTGTCCACCTCCCTATTAGACCTCTCCCTAATATGATCTTTTTGCCTGGTTTTGTCAAGGTCTAAATAGGGAGGTTCCACTGTATTTTGAATGTATATGTGCCAATGTATCATGTACGGCTAGGACTTTGAGATAGCACAGGAGGCAGCAGCTATTTCAGAGGGCTGGGCTGGGTCGAGTTTCTCTAGATAACGGTCGCCGCGCGAATAACGCTGACGCCAAAAGGGGCCTAAGAAACACTTTAGAAAACGTTTGCGGAAGAATATTACAAGCTCTTGTCTGATTGTTAAAAAAAAATTATATTTATAAACAAACCTTAATGGACCAATCAACAAGAAACGTATTCACCCCCTACTAGTTCCGGATAGCGCCGCTTGCTCGGTGTTTGGCAAGAACAAAACGCCACGCGAACTATCGGCAAACGAAGGGTGTTTCTTAGACTGTTTTTGCGATTTGAGCGAGCGCTAGCCCAACGTTAGCCCTTGTCCCCTGGAATCTATCTACAGCCTTGCTGCTGCCTAGGGTACATCCTTACACTCTCCGGGCCAAGAGCTCTCCAGGACAGTCAGCGTTGGAGAGGGTCCCCAAAGGCCAACAAAGCCCCTAGGCTGCAGCATTAGGAGTTGTTTGAAACTAAACACGCTTCATATCTGAAATTCGGGTTGCTCCCACATGGAGATTGTCACAGCCAGAGGTGCGCCACCCAACTTTTTTTTCTTTTCTTTTTTTGCATGCGATTTTTGTGTGACTGATGAGAAAGAAAAGGGGAGGGGGGGGGGTAAATTTTAACCAAATGACAACTTTTTGGTTGCCACTGGGTTTAACGTGTGCTAAGTGGATGGGCACACGGGACCTCGGTTTATCGTCTCATCCGAAAGATATGTTTGACATTGTAGTTCAAGTTGCAGGGGGGCCCTTGCTCAAATGGCTTTTGTCATTGGTTGACATCAGCCTGTAGTAGGGGCCAACAGTAACATGAGAGCTGTACAAGATTATTTTCTACAGTATTTGAACATCATGGTACAGCTTAGTTTGTTGTTGTGGAAGACTGACTTTCAAACTAGGGAGCATTTGCACTGGTTCTAGTGCTGCACCCAAAGGGATGGGTTGGCCTTTGGGGACCTTCACCAACCCAGCTGTCCTCAAATACCTTTTGGCCGAGAGAGTGGGCATGTACCCTGGGCAAGGCATCTCCACTATAGACCAATTCCAGCCCAGCCCACTGGAATAGCAGCTGCCCCCTCAGCTGTCTGGCAGTCATGGTCGGAAACGACAGGCAGGCATGTGTTGAAGGTCTCCGTGGTGAAATGGGCAAAACACTGACAGCCACTGAGACAGGCACACATGTTGAAGGTCTCCATGGTGAAATGGGCAAAACACTGACAGCCACTGAGACAGGCACACATGTTGAAGGTCTCCATGGTGAAATGGGCAAAACACTGACAGCCACTGAGACAGGCACACATGTTGAAGGTCTCCATGGTGAAATGGGCAAAACACTGACAGCCACTGAGACAGACACACATGTTGAAGGTCTCCATGGTGAAATGGGCAAAACACTGACAGCCACTGAGACAGGCACACATGTTGAAGGTCTCCATGGTGAAATGGGCAAAACACTGACAGCCACTGAGACAGGCACACATGTTGAAGGTCTCCATGGTGAAATGGGCAAAACACTGACAGCCACTGAGACAGGCACACATGTTGAAGGTCTCCCTGGTGAAATGGGCAAAACATTGACAACATGAGGATCATTCATCATTTCTGCGTAATCCTGCTTTGAAGACTACTGGTATTTTGAGCACCAGTTTAACCCCTTGACTGCCACCAACGTATTACATACTGACTTGATGTTATCAGATGAAGAGGAATAACCCTGTTATGCTGGCTTTTGCTCTAACGGAGTCATGAGAGTAATATCCCCAGACCATTTTGCCAGATTGGCTCTATCAGTTGTTTTTCATGGCATGATTTGCCCAATGATTTTTTTTCTTTAATTTTCTCTGGCAGTCAAGGGGTTAAGCAGTCATTCTGCTCTTTCAGACATTTCTTTCCCCGTGGGGATACCGGGAGGTTCTTTCGTACAAATAGTTCCCCCACTTTCCGGAAGTTCTAAGCTTGTAACTTCCTCTTATCTTTCATTCTCTTTGACTCTGCCTTTTCCCTTTGCTTACTGTCATCTACTATCTTTCTGCCTTACTGGTCCATCCTCCTGCACTTTTTTCAAGAAACTCCTAAAAAGATTTTCTGCAGCCCAAGACGGGCATGCTGGGCCTAACTATTTCTTAGTTGGGCGCATAACGGCAGCATGGTGCACCATCACTCGTGTTGCAGGAAACTGAGTTATTGATGAAGAAGAAGAAAGACATGTCGTGTTCCGAGGCAGTTGGTTAAAAGAATTGGCTTTTTTTTCCCCAATACCTTAGCTCATCAGGTTATTTTAAAAAAAGGGGGTGAGGGTGGAGGTGCTTTTTAAAGACCCGGTGACGCACCACGATTAAGTCCCTTGGGTTTTTTCTGGGTTGCTGTGACCCACATACAAATTTCCCCATATTCAAACTGAGGCTGCTCTTTAAACTGATGTGTCGGTTTGAATTTGAGGCCATTTATTGACTTGACTTGGTCAAAACAAGATTTCTTTCCAGTTATAAGAGGGAAAACACGTGAAACCCGTGATTTTCACACGTGATCTGGTGGATCTTTAAATTGACAGTACATGGAAAAACAAACAAGTGTGAAGTGACGTTATTTTAATCACGACACACACACACACAAAACACACTGAATATTTCGACAGATACGCCTTCATCAACACACACACAAGAAAACAGCAAAGGTAGCAGAAAGACAAAACATGGGGAAGTACATGGACAACAAATCAAACAGGCAGTTTGTTTCTCTTAACATCATTTATTTCATTTTATTGCACTAAAGTAAAAACAAACTAACCCCACATTTTTTATAAGGAGAAAGAAAATGATACAAATAGTCATGATACATTCAATCAGTACACATTTTATTTATTTGCAGTATAACGACAGTGCTTAGGAGCGTAACACACATTCTTTGGATCAAGTTCAAATTGTTGAAACAAAATGAAGGAATTGGAAACTCTGCTTACTGTAGGGTTTTCTTCTTCTTTAATGTTTACCTGCCATATTCATATTTAAAAAAGTATTCAGTGGAAAATACGAGAAAACATCGAGATAGTAAAACCCGAGCTAAAATAGAACTACGCTTCTGTTCATTGCATAGACTTAAATGCTGTTTTTTAAGCCAGGAAATGTTTCCCCAAACTATTGTATTAAAAAATGGAGGTGCTAATTACTAATTCTGGTTTGAAAAAATAAGATGGGTATAGTAGTATATGGTGATTGGAAACAAGGGGTATGCCAGAAACAAGTTTTGTTTTTGTTGGGGGGTTTTAATTTCCAAACCCTCCAAGTTCATTTTAAATTTTCCTGACTGAAATCCTGCAGTTATTTGATTACTTTTTAATTAAAAAATGTCTAATTTATGATAGATTTAGACACTGAGTTTCAAAAATGCCTAAACTGTCATATCAAAGAGAAAAAAGTGACCAAACATTTATATTAAATAATGCCACCATAATAATGAATAATGATGGAAATAGCAGTGAAATCAAACAAAAATGATAACTGTTCACATCCCAAGAGGAGCTTTTTTTTTTATATATTCAAACTCAGTCAATTTACTGAGTCTCTATGCAAGTGTGCTTTTTTCGTTTGTTTGTTTAATTGTATCGTTACAAAAAATCATTTCTAAGTGACCATTTCAGGTGTATTGTAAATGTTGTATCACCTTGAAGGTGGAACACCAAAGGAACGAAAACACACAACCACCCACCACACACATGCTCACACACACACACACACCAACCACCCACCACACACATGCGTGCGTGCTCACACACACACACAATCACATGCGTGCATGCTCACACACACTCCCACCAACCACCCACCTGCGTGCATGCTCACACACACTCCCACCAACCACCCACCACACACATGCGTGCATGCTCGCACACACACCAACCACCCACCACACACATGCGTGCATGCTCGCACACACACCAACCACCCACCACACACATGCGTGCATGCTCGCACACACACACACCAACCACCCACCACACACATGCGTGCATGCTCGCACACACACCAACCACCCACCACACACATGCGTGCATGCTCGCACACACACCAACCACCCACCACACACATGCGTGCTTGCTCACACAAACACCAACCACCCACCACACACATGCGTGCTTGCTCACACAAACACCAACCACCCACCACACGCATGCGTGCATGCTCACACAAACACCAAACACCCACACCACACGCATGCATGCGTGCTCGCACACACAAACACCAACCACCCACCACACACATGCGTGTGTGCTCGCACACACAAACACCAACCACCCACACCACACACATGCGTGCATGCTCGCACACACAAACACCAACCACCCACTACACACATGCGTGCGTGCTCACACACACAAACACCAACCATCCACCACACACATACGTGCGTGCTTGCACACACAAACACCAACCACCCACCACACACATGCGTGCGTGCTCGCACACACAAACACCCACCACACACATGCGTGCGTGCTTGCACACACAAACACCAAAAACGTGTTCCTTATTTCCACAGCCTAATATAGGGTGACTCCCAAAAAAATGCAACCCACAAAATCGTTAATAATTTTTATAACAATAAAGCTATCCATTCCATTTCTTCACATTTCTAAAGAAGAGTCAATGCATGGAAGGCTGCAACAGTTTGTTTTTTCAAGATCCCTCGGAAAGCTCCAGAAATGTACAGTTTCCGCGGTAACCCATTTTTAGAAAAGTCCCCTTTTGAGGGGCGAAAACACTTTGGAGTAAATGCCTGTTGTCTGAAAACGGTCTGTTTCTCAAAAATTAGCATGCAAGACTGTACAACATTCCCCATCATTTTGAGAACACGTATGAATAAGAATTTATGTCCGGATACCGTAGAAATTGAAACAGTGAACGGTGACATTGAAACTGCTAAAGCGGTTTTGGACCTAAAAAAATAAAGGCAGTTTCTAAAAATAGGGTACATGGAAACTGTTAATTTCTAGAGCACACAAAGAAATCTAGGAAAAGCAAATTGTTGTAATCTTTCATGCATTGCATCTTCTTTAAACACCCGAACAATCGAAATGAGAGCCTGATTATTCAACTTTCTATGACCAATATTGTGGGTGGGTTGCATGGTTTTTTAGTCACCCTGTACTAGACCTCGCACAGCCTTTTCAAGGCTGCTGCCAAGTAAAATATAACATTAAAAAAGAAGATAAAAAGTTGAACATCGATGACAAATATTACATACTTTGTATGTACTCCAAATTCATACCAAGATCTTTTAAGTTCTGACACAATATTAGAGAAAAAAATACAAATTGACGATACATGATTATGGTTATACCAACATGATTATGGTTATACCAAATTCATGCCAAAACATCAGGGTTTTTTGTGGGGGGTTTTGTCCAAAAGTTAAAATTATTCATAACAGTTAATTATTGATATTTTTTATAATAAAAGTTTCTGATAAAAATAAAATGTTGCCATGACCGCTCAAATTCACTTCACTTCAATTGATTTTGCAGTATAATTGTTGCAAGCAGGTAACTGCACAGACATTGTCAGTGGTTCCACCATACCCGGTTACCGGGGCTAGACAAGTCTCTAAAACCTATTCACTTCACTTCAAGCGATGTTTGCAGTATAATTGTTGCAGGCAGGTAACTGCACAGACATTGTCAGTGGTTTCACCATACCCGGTTACCGGGGCTAGACAAGTCTCTAAAACCTATTCACTTCACTTCAAGCGATGTTGCAGTATAATTGTTGCAGGCAGGTAACTGCACAGACATTGTCAGTGGTTTCACCATACCCGGTTACCGGGGCTAGACAAGTCTCTAAAACCTATTCAAGATACAGTCGCTCTCACTTTCTACCCCACAAAATGCTAAACTTTTTCTGAGCTGCATAATTTGAGCATAACACTATTCCTCAACCGTTCTCCCATGGCAACCAGAGCTCAATATCTAAGACCAAGGAGAAAAATGTTTGTTTAAAAAGCTTGGTAAAAACCATACACATATTTTTCATCACATCTTTTTTTGTTTTAACTGAGGATGAAGCTAAACAAAACGAAGCACATTACAGACCCAAAAATCTACAGTAAGCATTGTTGCACCTATTATGTACAATTACAGGAAATGGATTTCTAAAAAAAAAAAAATTTAAACTAAAAACTAAAACCAAGAAAATCAGATGAAGAAAATGGGCATCATCTATGAATTTTAGGAACAAAACTACACATTTTCACAATCTATGGAACGCAAGGAAATGCTATGAATGAACAATCATTGCCTCTGATCTTGGATATTTTTACTTTTCATTAATTATTTTTAGCGTGATACCCTCGCACTTCACAAAATATTCTGAAAACATAATTATTTTATTCTGATACCTAAGTAGCACTGGTTGTTTGTTTTGTAATGGATGACGATATGTGTTGATTCCTGTGTGTGTATGTGAGGAGGTGAAAGAAGGAACTATGGAATGGAGGGAAACGTTTTTTAAAGTTAAAAATCTTCGTCATTACGAAATAAAATGTTACAACAAAAAATAAATTCTGTGTAACTAAACCCTGACAAACCTGTATACTATACTATTTTCATAATAAAGAATAAACATAAATTCTGTATAAGAATGACAATCTACGGCAACATGTTCTGGAGAGTTCTTAAGTCGATATCGATACCCGACACAAAACTTCATGAAAATGTATTCATAAATTTGTGAATGAAAAGAAGAATGTAACAAACTTGAAAACGTTATTCCAATATCGAGAACAAAGACGACGTTGTTGTCGACAAATCAGCAGACAAAAACCTAACCTCTTCTGCAGCATTTAGTAAGAACAGGGCTGCTTGGCATAGACTTTTTTACTTCAACAAAAATACAATCATAAATACCATGCATTTTGGACATCATCATAAAATATATTATTACTGTAAATAGCAGTTACAAAGGAGAATAAATAAGAGAACATCATACGTTAAAACGTTCACCAGAATGACATAATTAATAATCTACATGTTGGGAAGGGCTGCAGTGTTCTAGGAACCTTGGTCATTTTATTTCATAACACCACTACCGTAAAATGCCGACTATAAGCCGCTACTGTTTCCTCAACTTTGGCCCATGCGGCTTATAGACTGGTGCGGCTTATAGACTGTGGATTTTTTTCATCCTACATTTATCAGTATGATTAAATCTGTTTCTGGGTTCACATTCTCCAGCCTATTTTGAGCTTCTTTAGACTCATAACTGGTTTTGGTCATCAATAGATTTAAATCTCATGTTTAAAGTGTCTGAGAACATTAAATCCTCATGTTCTGATAGTAGAATTTCTACATTTGTGTTGGTTTGTGCACATATGCGGCTTATAAACTGGTGCGGCTTATATGTGAATAAATACCTAATGTTTTGTCAATTTAAGGGATGCGGCTTATATACAGGTGCGTCTTATAGTCCAGTTTTTAAGGTATCTTGTGTAACATTTCATACCAACATGCTTCACAATGACACGTCATAACTACATCGGCAAGCGAAAACATGAATGGGGGCGACAGCTGTAATGCATGCTTGTCAACGTCTTTCACTGCGTGTCAAGAGTACATACTTGCTACACACCGCGTCAAATGCATACACAACACACTGATGGGAAAAGACGTGCTTGGAAGGCAACAGCTGTAGCGTAGCTCTTGCACATATATCGGCCAGTTCTTTCTTTTCCTTCAAATACATGCAAAGTACACACCGCGTCAAAGGTCGCACAACACGCCGTCTACACATTGACGGGAAAAGAAGTGATTGGAAGGCGACAGCTGTAGCATAGCTCTCGCACACATATCGGCCAGTTCTTTCGTTTCCTACAAGTACACGCAAGGAACACGCCGTCTACACAGGAAAAGACGTGCTTCGAAGGCAACAGTTGTAGCGTAGCTCTCGCACATTCATCAGCCAGTTCTTTCTTTTCCTACAAGTACACGCAAGGTACACACCGCGTCAAATGGTCGCACAACATGCCGACTACACAGGAAAAGATGTGCTTGGGAGGCGACAGTTGTAGCGTAGCTCTCGCACATTCATCAACCAGTTCTTTCTTTTCCTACAAGTACACGCAAGGTACACACCGCATCAAATGGACGGCGACTACACATTGACGGGGGAGGACACGCGTGGCGGGGAGGGTTGCAGGGTGGCGCGGGCGTGCTTGCTGGCCAGTTCTTTCTGCAGTTCCTCTACCCTTCGCTGGAGCTGAGCCTTCAGGATCAGCAGTTCTCGATTCCGCAAGTGCACCGGCTCCTGCGCACAGACATATCCACTGGTAGAGAAATGATTAGTTTTCAATGGAAGGAACATATTAACTTGAATGGAACACAAAAAAAGTAATGAGATTTCATCCAAATTTTCAACTACCAAAAAAATTAACATTATGAGATGTCTTTGATGAATCGACTCCTGTGCAGTTGCAGTGACTGGTAGATATCTTGTTAGATTACACTGGTATAGATAGACGATATTGCCACATTTATATTTCTAAAAGCTACAGCTGTGAAGCACCCAGTCCAAAGCTGAATTCTGCATACAATTAGCTACAGGAACAAGACAGTCATGCTCCCTCTCTCTCTCTCTCTCTCTGTTCTACCTGAGATCTCATTCTTGGATTCCTCCTACAGTAGGTAGTCAGTCCCTAGCTGAATTCTCAGGACTGGCAACACACACACTATCTATCTATCTCCCTCCCTCTCTCTCTGTCCTACCTGAGGTCTCATGCGAGGGTTCCACCTGCAGTAGTAGCCGGTCCACAGCTGAATTCTGCGCAGGCTGGCCACAGGGAAGAGAACGTGGGCGTGAACGTAGGCAGCGTATAGAGGGTTGGTGAACTCCTCTACCTGACAGTTGGTGTACGACCACAGGGACTGAGTCCTCTCCTTGATGTTCTGAAAGGTAATGAATGCTATTAGATTATAAATATACACAAACTACAATAACTTACGAACCATTATTTGACATTGATGTCACTCACATCTTTGAGGGCCTGGTTCTGGCAGTTGTAGAGGAAGGTCCTAAACACCTAACTGTACAGGTAGTAACGTTTCACTACCATATGATCAGTATTTCACCATTATTAGATGTCACTCACATCTTTGAGGGCCTGACTCTGGCAGTTGTAGAGGAAGGTCCCAAACACCTAACTGTGCAGGTAGTAACGTTTCACTACCATACAATTACTATTTCACCATTCTTCGACATTGATGTCACTCACATCTTTGAGGGCCTGACTCTGGCAGTTGTAAAGGAAGGTCCCAAACAGACAACTGTACAGGTGGTCCAGGATGGTGATCAGGAAATGCTCGTTGAACTCGAACGCATTCGGGAACTGGAACAAAACAACAAAATAGCAACACACACAAAATTAGCTAATAAAAAAACAGACCTAAAGATGAACTAAACGTAAATACAAGAAAGTGGTCAAAATGCGATCTGGGTCCTAATTACAGACTTAGGCTATGTACATGCAGATGTTACGCACAGAAACCCACGCGTAATCAGTAAATAAGTAAAAGAAAGAAGATAAAAAATAAGCGTACATGTTCGTATTTCCCCTAATCCGTATATTTTTCCCCTTCCTTCTTTTACTTATTGATTATTTCCATGTGGAAAATCTGGATGTACTGTGTACCAGGCCTTAATCATTCTACATCTGAAATGGAAAATACCAAAAGTCTTCACAAAAAGCCAAAAAAAGATCAACGAGAAAAAGATGAATCCCTGATCTGCCGCAGGGGCTCTGTTGTCATCAGGGTGTTCATAAGAAAAAGACGAATCCTTGATCTGCCGCAGGGGCTCTGTTGTCATCAGGGTGTTCATCTTCTGCAATTCTCCAAGCACTTAACACTATTGTGACTGATGCTGCCTCTGCCTATAATCTCACTGCAGGCCTAAGCCTGCCTTCGCGCAGCTCATCAAAACTGGGTGCTTGTAAACAAGCGTATGTAGCAAAGCTGAATGATGTTGCATCAAAACCAAATTTACCGAAAGAAGGCTGCTACGTACACACACACACACGCACGCACACCAACCTGCTGAGTCATCTGCCACACACAGTCGACGAACTGCAGGAACACAGGGGACCTGTTGTCATCAGAATGTTTGTCCTCTCCGTGTCCCACCCTCTGCCTGAACTTGTGTCCGAAGCTGACCCACTCCTTCTCTATCAACACCTGGGGATAATATAATCATTATCATCACCATCATTATCAATATCATCACCGAAACATCATGTCCCACCCTCTGTCCCAAGTTGTCACCAAAGCTCACCCATCCTCTATCAACCCACGTTCTTCTTCTTCGGTGGTGGTGGCCAACTTCTTTTTATAGAAGTAATTGCACACACTTTAGGGGGTGACCAAAGAAAAAGAAGCAGAATACAAATGACAACAATCAGCTGGTACACATACTATAGGATTTCCTTGGGTTCAGTAGAAAAAAATCAGATGTGAGATGTAGTAATAATAATATAATCACCATCATCGTTGTGACCCGCTCATAAACATCATCATCATCTTCATTATCATTAGTATAGCAGCATCAACACCATAATTGTCAACCTTGTCACCATCATCATCATCATCTTCATTATCATTAGTATAGCAGCATCAACACCATAATTGTCAACCTTGTCACCATCAACATCATCATCATCTTCATTATCATTAGTATAGCAGCATCAACACCATAATTGTCAACCTTGTCACCATCAACATCATCATCATCTTCATTACCATTAGTATAGCAGCATCAACACCATAATTGTCAACCTTGTCACCATCAACATCATCATCTTCATTATCATTAGTATAGCAGCATCAACACCATAATTGTCAACCTTGTCACCATCAACATCATCATCTTCATTATCATTAGTATAGCAGCATCAACACCATAATTGTCAACCTTGTCACCATCAACATCATCATCTTCATTATCATTAGTATAGCAGCATCAACACCATAATTGTCAACCTTGTCATCCATCAACATCATCATCTTCATTATCATTAGTATAGCAGCATCAACACCATAATTGTCAACCTTGTCACCATCAACATCATCATCATCATCATCATTAGTATAGCAGCATCAACACCATAATTGTCAACCTTGTCACCATCAACATCATCATCATCATCATCATCATGATCAGTACTTCTTCTTCTGCGGATGATGTAAATGGCAGCGTCAGACTTTTAAGTTGGTCGCCATGGTCATCATCAATACCATCATCATAACTGACTTCATCATTTGTAGCAGCAACATCATCATCATCGTCATCATCATTGTTGTCGTATCACATCTGCCATTATTTTTATCGTTATCATGAACCATCTCTGTACTTAAGGAATTCCATTTTTTTCAATCCAAAATTGCATACCATATTTTACGGACTATAAGGTGCACCCCCCAAATTTAACACAAATTTCAGATTTTCTTACTCTATTTTCTTACTGTATTATCAGTCACATTATACGGCGCAGGGGTCTCAGTCTGGGGGGGGAAGTATCGCCTTGTAAAATACAGTAATTGAAAAGGAAATACATCTTACCTCAAAGCCCTTGAGGGTGCGGTAATAGGGGTCCAACATCAGCATGGCTAGAGAGGTCAGCTGAAATGGACAAAATAAAACAACGTGGTCAGTTATTTGACACTTCTATACGCCGTTTCTTTCTCAATCAGCATCTCAAAGCCCTTGAGGGTGCGGGGTAACAGGGGTCCAACATCAGCATGGCTAGAGAGGTCAGATGAAACACACATACAAACAAAATCCAGTGTCATTTCTCTACAAATCAGCAGGATAAAGAATACTTACGTGAAATCTTATGTTGTGCAGATGAATCTCATTTTTGAGGCAAGATTAATGTATAGTGATGCTAGTCAGTAATAATGGAGTTTTCATGTATGCTCCCCCCAACCACTCATCACTCCATGATCAGCCTCCTCCTCTGTTCTCATCACGCTTCATAGTTGACCAATCAGTCTCTCTCTGTCTGTCTGCCTGTCTATCTAAAGGGCCCGCTACACTACATACATAGCCGACCAATCAGTCTCTCTCTGTCTGTCTGCCTGTCTATCTAAAGGGCCCGCTACACTACATACATAGCCGACCAATCAGTCTCTCTCTGTCTGTCTGCCTGTCTATCTAAAGGGCCCGCTACACTACATACATGGCTGCTCCTTGGAAATAAAACAAATCCTGCAAGGGGGCGGCCCCAGCGGAGTGCAGGGGCAGCACACACACACACATTTACTGCTCTTTTTTCACCCCTCTAGACTAGTACAAGTGCTACATTCCTTTGAATATAGCAAATGCTTATAAAGGCCCTTTTTATTGTACAAGTTCACTGCAGTGAACCAGCACCGACGTCTGTCTGTCTGTCTCTCTCTCTCTCTCTGTCTGTCTCTCTCTGTCTGTCTCTCTCTCTCTGTCTCTCTCTCTGTGTCTGTCTGTCTGTCTCTCTCTCTCTCTCTCTCTCTCTCTCTCTCTCTCTCTCTCTCTCTCTCCCCGTCTCTCTCTCTGTCTCTCTCTCTCTCTGTCTCTCCCTACCTGTGCTGTCCTGTCCCAGCCATCACTGCAGTGAACCAGCACTGACGTCTGTCTCTCTCTCTGTCTCTCTCTCTCTCTCTCTTTCTCTGTCTCCCTCCCTACCTGTGCAGTCCTGTCCCATCCATCGCTGCAGTGAACCAGCACAGACGTCTTGTTGCTCTCCACACGATCAGCGATACGCACCGCTCCGGCCAAGATCACCTGTCAGACAGACACAAATCCACTGTCACGCAAAAGGCAAATCAATTCACATTCAAATTAACTTTATTATCTCGTAGATTGAGAAAAATAAAGGCAGATGTGCCTAACACCACAATTAATTCATCGTTGCTAAAAAGCATATGTATTCAACCAACACAGAAGTCATAATCATTATGATGTTTTAAAATAGGAACACTGCAGCAGCATCAATACGATATTTGTGGAAAAGACGCTCACAAGAATCAAGAAAGATTAGGAGTGCAGCATCAAAACAAACAGATACAAACACAACACTAACCACAAAGGATTCAACAATAACTATATCTAGAGAGAACAAAGAGGACAAACTCTGTGAAGGTCTCTTTTATCACATCTCTTTGCTCAGGGTGAACAATAACGACAAAGACAATTAAATTGAACCACAGTTGAAACTGAATGGCAAAAAATATATTATCCACCTTATAATCTTCCTTCAATGTCAATACAATGTATATCCTTGAGTAAGCAAGACACATCATTCCATGAATAACAAATCCAAATTAAATCAAATGCAAGAAAGTGATAAAGGTAAATTCACCGTGCAAAATCCAGTCTGTTCCTATCACACACAAATGCATGCACGCACGAATACATGCAAGCATGCACGCACACACACACACGCAACTCATGTACACACACACACAGAACAGAACTAACCTTGATGTGTTCCAACCAGTGTGTGGACTCTATTTTCGACAACCAGTGAGCTTCGTCGATGGCAGGGAAACACTCCTCCTTCAGCTTACGACAACTGGAACAATTAGGGAACGTACACAGTACATCCGGATTTTCCGCGCGGAAATAATCAATAGGAAAAAATAAGCGCACGTGTCCGCATTTCCCCTAATCAATATATTTGTTTCCTTCTTTCTTTTATTTATTATTTTTGTGCGGAAAATATGGATGTACTGTGTACGTGCGCTAATATAACATAGTATAATTCACACGGATTCATGCTTACTGCGCAAATTCCTACTACGCTAATTGCTCCCTCTCTCTGTTACTTTGTGAGTCTCCGCCACACACACATGTATAAAAAAAAATCCATACATTTTTTTTTAAATTGCGCAGTAGGGCTTCGTGCAGTAGGGATTCGTGCAGTAGGGACACCACCATTCACACAGCACGATACAGCCCCTTTCCAACTTATAATAAGCAGGGAAACTCTTCTGACCTAAAGAGAAGACAATCCCTTTCACATAGACTATTGGTATGTTAAAACTAGCACTAAAGAGAAGACAATCCCTTTCACATAGACTATTGGTATGTTAAAACTAGCACTAAAGAGAAGACAATCCCTTTCACATAGACTATTGGTATGTTAAAACTAGCACTAAAGAGAAGACAATCCCTTTCACATAGACTATTGGTATGTTAAAACTAGCACTAAAGAGAAGACAAAAGAACGGCCAATCGAAAATACTTTTACCCATCTTTCTCTCGTGACGTGAATATTGGGCAAGATCATTCTCTTTTTCGTAAGACACAGATCAGAATAATTTCATATCATGACAAAATTATCAACATTTAAAAAACATTATAATATTCAGACACTGACATACATCTCACTCATGATGTGAACATCCAGAATAATCAGTTCAGCATTCCGATAAGACTCCTCACTCTGCTAACCATCATAATTTTTTTAACTATAAGGCAATATTTTTGGTCTCCAATTTCGACCTATGCGCCTAATAAACGAAAGTGCCCGAATTGCCAGATTCATATCGCCTTATAAACGAGGACACCATTTTCTTGGATTTTTTTCAGATTTTTCTTGAAACACAAGCGCAGAATGGTCAAAAAATTACAATATACCCTGAATTATTTACCATCACTAAGACAAAATTATCCACATTGAAGGACAACATCGTCGGTAAAATTCAAAAACCTTGCATCTCGATTTTTTGGGTTTTGGGGTTAGATACATAGTCAGCATTCTAATTTTTCCCGCCACCTTCCACCAAAAGCTCGTATCTCTAACGACTTTCTATCTGGAGTTAATAAGGTTGTGAAAATAGACGAAAAAGTCGTAAGTTCCAAATTCAGATCTAGTTAAGGACAAAAACCTCGTATCTTCGTTCTTTTCAAGCCTAAAAAAAACAATTCTGTAATTTTAACAAAATGCAGAACTAAACTAGCAATGTCTTGAACAACATATTCATCATAGTCGTGGTCAAAGTGGTTAATTTTTAAAACAGTTTATTTTGTTTTTTTCAAAACTACCAAAATTAAGATACAAGGTTTTTTAATTTCATGGACGATATGCAGATGCATCACTACCTCTCCCTCATGACGTGGATGTTGTGGATGTCCAGAAAGATCAGCTCAGCGTTCTGGTAAGACTCCTCGTTCTCAAAGCCTCCCCCACGAGCCTACAACAATATACACAAAGTCATAAATTAATATTTTTGAAAATCAATCGCTCATCAATATGGTCTTAAAACAGAAAAGATGTTGTAAGCTGTTGATGCTTGGATCATTCTGAAAAAAATGAATTCTACAGTGTAGTTACTCATGATCCCAGTCTTGGAACAAAAAGTTCCATTTGATACACACCAACAGATGACCAGAAAGAACATTAATTCGCTTTCCAACCAAGTTTCTAAAAAACACACACACAATTACAGTGGAACCTCCCTTTTAAGGCCTTGAAAAATCAGCCACAGAAAGGTCTTAAAGGGAGGGGGTCTTAATAGGGAGGTTATACTATATCAAAATAATCATCTCAAGCTGAACACAATTCAAAAAATTCCAAAAACAAACAAAAGGGGACTACAAAGAAAAACTAGATTATACGTTTTGCACCAAAACATACCTCATTGTCCACAGCACTGACAGCCTGCCTGGCATCCATAACATACCTCATTGTCCACAGCACTGACAGCCTGGCATCCATAACATACCTCATGTCCACAGCACTGACAGCCTGGCATCCATAACATACCTCATTGTCCACAGCACTGACGGCCTGGCATCCATAACATACCTCATTGTCCACAGCACTGACAGCCTGGCATCCATAACATACCTCATTGTCCACAGCACTGACGGCCTGGCATCCATAACATACCTCATTGTCCACAGCACTGACAGCCTGGCATCCATACCTCATTGTCCACAGCACTGACAGCCTGCCTGGCATCCATAACATACCTCATTGTCCACAGCACTGCCTGCCTGGCATCCATACCTCATTGTCCACCACTGACAGCCTGGCATCCATACCTCATTGTCCACAGCACTGACGCCTGCCTGGCATCCATAACATACCTCATTGTCCACAGCACTGACGGCCTGGCATCCATAACATACCTCATTGTCCACAGCACTGACGGCCTGGGCCTGGCATCCATAACATACCTCATTGTCCACAGCACTGACGGCCTGGCATCCATAACATACCTCATTGTCCACAGCACTGACGGCCTGGCATCCATAACATGCCTCATTGTCCACAGCACTGACAGCCTGGCATCCATAACATACCTCATTGTCCACAGCACTGACAGCCTGGCATCCATAACATACCTCATTGTCCACAGCACTGACGGCCAGCCTGGCATCCATAACATACCTCATTGTCCACAGCACTGACGGCCAGCCTGGCATCCATAACATACCTCATTGTCCACAGCACTGACGGCCAGCCTGGCATCCATAACATACCTCATTGTCCACAGCACTGACGGCCAGCCTGGCATCCATAACATACCTCATTGTCCACAGCACTGACGGCCAGCCTGGCATCCATAACATACCTCATTGTCCACAGCACTGACGGACAGCCTGGCATCCATAACATACCTCATTGTCCACAGCACTGACGGACAGCCTGGCATCCATAACATACCTCATTGTCCACAGCACTGACAGCCTGGCATCCATAACATACCTCATTGTCCACAGCACTGACGGCCTGGCATCCATAACATACCTCATTGTCCACAGCACTGACGGGCCTGGCATCCATAACATACCTCATTGTCCACAGCACTGACGGACGGCCTGGCATCCATAACATACCTCATTGTCCACAGCACTGACGGACGGCCTGGCATCCATAACATACCTCATTGTCCACAGCACTGACGGACGGCCTGGCATCCATAACATACCTCATTGTCCACAGCACTGACGGACGGCCTGGCATCCATAACATACCTCATTGTCCACAGCACTGACGGACGGCCTGGCATCCATAACATACCTCATTGTCCACAGCACTGACGGACGGCCTGGCATCCATAACATACCTCATTGTCCACAGCACTGACGGACGGCCTGGCATCCATAACATACCTCATTGTCCACAGCACTGACGGACGGCCTGGCATCCATAACATACCTCATTGTCCACAGCACTGACGGACGGCCTGGCATCCATAACATACCTCATTGTCCACAGCACTGACGGCCTGGCATCCATAACATACCTCATTGTCCACAGCACTGACGGACGGCCTGGCATCCAAAACATACCTCATTGTCCACAGCACTGACGGACGGCCTGGCATCCAAAACATACCTCATTGTCCACAGCACTGACGGACGGCCTGGCATCCATAACATACAACTTGTGAGACTGGACACTAGTGTCTACACGGGTGATCCTGGGAAATTTAGAAAATCCTGCAAGGGGGCAGCCCCGGCGGAGTGCAGGGGCAGCACACACACATTTACTGCTCTTTTTTCACCCCTCTAGATTAGTACAAGTGTTACATTCTATTGAACATAGCAAATGCTCATATAGGCCCTTTTTATTGTACAAGTGTGTGTGTGTGTGTGTAAGAAAATCGTTGCTTCTCAAATTCTCATAATCCGGTGATACCGGCTCTAGGCAATTAAAAAATCCTGAATTCGGGACATCCTGCAAAAAGCAGCATCCATGAGTCCATTATCCTCTAATTGTTGCTATTATAAAATGCATTTTCATTTAAATTTATACTGACATACAAAAAAGTGACCCAATACCTTGTTGGCCACGGCATTGACGGACGGCCTGGCATCCATGATGTACAGTTTGTGAGACTGGGCGTTGGCCTCCATGATCATTTGCACGTAGCGTTCATCGTCCTTGTTGCGTCGCCTGGCAACGCCCACCATGGGCTGCGACGATCGCGTGATGGTCGCCTGGGACTCCGGGTGAATCCACGACAGAACCTGGGGGGAGACAGCATACAGTCAGAACCATTCGTAAAGTATCATGTCACTCAAAATCTAAAGGTTGTCAACAACTGGTGAGCTTGGTCAACAACTTGGCTCAACAAAGGATCTCACTCATAATAATAACAATAATAATAAATAAAGCTTCTATAGCGCTCTTCAATGATAAAAACATTTCCTCACAGCACTTTACAAATATTACGAGAGAAAACAATCAGGAAGAAAAAACCATTACAAAACAATATGAACAAGCATACCATCCCCACCCACCACCCTTTTTCGCATACACATTGTAGACACCATTTCAAGAAACATTTTAAAAAGAAGCATTAAAAAAATATTATTTAACATAATTTAAAGTAGAAATCAAAATAATCCAGCCGGTCTTTCAACCCCCCCCCCCCCCCCCACCTTCCCTTTTCTTCACACACACACTATAGACACTCATGAACACTCATAACCCCCCATCCCACCCACCCACCTTCCCTTTTCTTCACACACACACTATAGACACTCATGAACACTCATAACAGAGCATCCCACCCACCCACCTTCCCTTTTCTTCACACACACACTATAGACACTCATGAACACTCATAACATAGCATCCCACCCACCCACCTTCCCTTTTCTTCACATACACACTATAGACACTCATGAACACTCATAACATAGCATCCCACCCACCCACCTTCCCTTTTCTTCACACACACACTATAGACACTCATGAACACTCATAACATAGCATCCCACCCACCCACCTTCCCTTTTCTTCACACACACACTATAGACACTCATGAACACTCATAACATAGCATCCCACCCACCCACCTTCCCTTTTCTTCACACACACACTATAGACACTCATGAACACTCATAACATAGCATCCCACCCACCCACCTTCCCTTTTCTTCACACACACACTATAGACACTCATGAACACTCATAACATAGCATCCCACCCACCCACCTTCCCTTTTCTTCACACACACACTATAGACACTCATGAACACTCATAACATAGCATCCCACCCACCCACCTTCCCTTTTCTTCACACACACACTAGACATAGACACTCATGAACACTCATAACACAGCATCCCACCCACCCACCTTCCCTTTTCTTCACACACACACTATAGACACTCATGAACACTCATAACATAGCATCCCACCCACCCACCTTCCCTTTTCTTCACACACACACTATAGACACTCATGAACACTCATAACATAGCATCCCACCCACCCACCTTCCCTTTTCTTCACACACACACTATAGACACTCATGAACACTCATAACATAGCATCCCACCCACCCACCTTCCCTTTTCTTCACACACACACTATAGACACTCATGAACACTCATAACATAGCATCCCACCCACCCACCTTCCCTTTTCTTCACACACACACTATAGACACTCATGAACACTCATAACATAGCATCCCACCCACCCACCTTCCCTTTTCTTCACACACACTATAGACACTCATGAACACTCATAACATAGCATCCCACCCACCCACCTTCCCTTTTCTTCACACACACACTATAGACACTCATGAACACTCATAACATAGCATCCCACCCACCCACCTTCCCTTTTCTTCACACACACACTATAGACACTCATGAACACTCATAACATAGCATCCCACCCACCCACCTTCCCTTTTCTTCACACACACACTATAGACACTCATGAACACTCATAACATAGCATCCCACCCACCCACCTTCCCTTTTCTTCACACACACACTATAGACACTCATGAACACTCATAACATAGCATCCCACCCACCCACCTTCCCTTTTCTTCACACACACACTATAGACACTCATGAACACTCATAACATAGCATCCCACCCACCCACCTTCCCTTTTCTTCACACACACACTATAGACACTCATGAACACTCATAACATAGCATCCCACCCACCCACCTTCCCTTTTCTTCACACACACACTATAGACACTCATGAACACTCATAACATAGCATCCCACCCACCCCCACCTTCCCTTTTCTTCACACACACACTATAGACACTCATGAACACTCATAACATAGCATCCCACCCACCCACCTTCCCTTTTCTTCACACACACACTATAGACACTCATGAACACTCATAACATAGCATCCCACCCACCCACCTTCCCTTTTCTTCACACACACACTATAGACACTCATGAACACTCATAACATAGCATCCCACCCACCCACCTTCACTTTTCTTCACACACACACTATAGACACTCATGAACACTCATAACATAGCATCCCACCCACCCACCTTCCCTTTTCTTCACACACACACTATAGACACTCATGAACACTCATAACATAGCATCCCACCCACCCACCTTCCCTTTTCTTCACACACACACTATAGACACTCATGAACACTCATAACATAGCATCCCACCCACCCACCTTCCCTTTTCTTCACACACACACTATAGACACTCATGAACACTCATAACATAGCATCCCACCCACCCACCTTCCCTTTTCTTCACACACACACTATAGACACTCATGAACACTCATAACATAGCATCCCACCCACCCACCTTCACTTTTCTTCACACACACACTATAGACACTCATGAACACTCATAACATAGCATCCCACCCACCCACCTTCACTTTTCTTCACACACACACTATAGACACTCATGAACACTCATAACATAGCATCCCACCCACCCACCTTCCCTTTTCTTCACATCCCACCCACCCACTTCACACACACACTATAGACACTCATGAACACTCATAACATAGCATCCCACCCACCCACCTTCCCTTTTCTTCACACACACACTATAGACACTCATGAACACTCATAACATAGCATCCCACCCACCCACCACCTTCACACACACACTATAGACACTCATGAACACTCATAACATAGCATCCCACCCACCCACCTTCCCTTTTCTTCACACACACACATAGACACTCACTCACTCATACATAGCATCCCACCCACCCACCTTCACTTTTCTTCACACACACACTATAGACACTCATGAACACTCATAACATAGCATCCAGGGAGAGAGAAAAAAAAATTGAAATCAAGGCATGGACAAACAGACCCCCACCCTCACCCACCTCATCTTTTCCACACGCACTCATCCAGACTGTGACTGGCAAATAACTGCAGTCAGAAGAAAGCAGTATGTACCACACTTCATGAACTATAAGGTGTATCAAATTATAAGGCACACCCCCAAATTTTACACAAATTTTGTATTAACAGTTTCTGACTACATCATGAGTCATAAAAGGACAGTGGTCCCAGTCTGGACAACAACAACAAATCGTCTTTTTAGAATATGGTAGTGTTCTTCGTAAACTAGAGAAAAACAGGCTCTAGGTACTTTTTGGTTTTAACTCTTCACCACCCTGACTTTTATTTTGAAACGGGCTTACTGCGTATTATAAAATGACTCTTTGCTCAGTACAGCAAAGCACTGATGTTTCAAAATATTTCTCGTGTCAAACTTAAAACTGGACAAAATTGAATGCTGACTTCCCTGGAATACTAAAACGGAAATAGAATTGCTCGTCCGTGTGCAGTCAAAATTTGAGGAGATTTTTGCACGAAAATGGTGTGCTTAAAAAAATGACGGCTAAATAATAAAACCAAGAACACTTTTAGTTTTGCTTCTAAAATCAGAGCATTTGTAGACAGCATTAAAATTTTGCTGAGCAAGGAACAGTGTTCGGGTCACGACTTTATAGAAATGTAAACACAAAAAAGTCATCCTTTGCAAAGTCACTATTTCCTATAATAAAAAAAAGAAGAAAAAAAAGGACAAATTCAGGATTCCTACTTTTCCTGATGTGCGGATTCATCCATGAAATGTTCTTCTTCTTGACTGTGCGTGGCCACAATCAACACTTTTATTATTTTGTCACTTTTGCTGGAAGAAAAGGCTCAAGGCTTGAGAAGAAATAATACAACAGAGAGAGCACAGATACAAGAACTAGGAAACTGTTGATCCATTGGGTTGTTGGAAGAGGGGAGGAGGGGGTGGGGGAAGAGGGGGGACCAAAGGGGGGGATGGAGGGGGAGGGGAGGGGGGGCTGTTGGTGCTTGTTTTTTTAACTATTACTAGCACTACTCACAGGGAACCTTCCTCGGGTCCTGAACTCTGCCACATGTTTGATCTCATCGTCCGTGGACACCTTGGGCACAACCAGCTGAAGAAAACACCACAACAACGCACAGTCAGGCTAAGTTTTCTGAAGGAATGCTTCACTGGGTTCAAATCAATCAGTCCCCCCGTGGGGATACTGGGGGGTCTTTCGTATAAATAGTTCCCCCACCTTCTGTGCTTGTAACCTCCTCTAATCCATCACTCTCTTTGACTCTGCCTTTTCTCTTTGCTTACTGTCATCTGCTATCTTTCTATCTTACTGGTCAATTCTCCTGCCTTTTTTCTATAAATTCTTACAAAGATTTCTTCAGCCGAAGTCGGACATGCTGGGCCTAACTATTTCTTAGTTAGGCGCATAACAGCAGCATGACGCACCTACACTCATATGACAGGAAACTGTCTGAGTGAACGAAGAAGAAGAAGAAAAAGAAATCAATCGGTAAATAAATGGAGGCGTGTACAAAAATATTTTTTTAATATAAACTTTACGAAAGATTGAAAAAACATTTCAATGATTTTTTGGTTGCTACCATCTCCTCCAGGTTCCTCTTTCACTACTTAAAAGATTAAATACATTAGCCTCTACATGTGCATAATTATATTTGCAAACATGCAATTAAACTTGCGTATAATTTCACTAAACAGGGTATATTTATGCGGATGCCGCATTTTCTACCATAAAATATATTTCACTATAAAGCTGCTACAGTTTGTAAAAACAGTGTCAAGACAAAGACTTCAAACAAAAATCTTATAATTATGTGGATAATTACATGTCCGCTTGACATTAGTTTCACTTTTATCACCTAATAAACCAATGATCATAGATTTCCCACACATGATATCAGACCTCAAATTTTACAATTTGGAGTAAAAATGCTCATTACAATATATTATTATCTATTTTCATAATGTCTTACTATGCTAGGGTAGGAGTCGGCCACTTCATAATTCTCGTTCACATGTGTGATGCGCCAGCTCTCATTGGGGACAGACTGCAAATGCATAAAAAAGAACATTATGTATAAAATAGAGCATGCTTCAACTTTTTTTTTATTGAAATGCACGATAGTCCTACACTCACTCACTCACTGGGAACATTCCGCAAATTGCATGGCACAGATAGAGAGTGTACAAGTTTCACACACGGGGACCTCGGGGACCTATGCAGGATGGCAGCATTCGTCAGGGCAACTGGTGTGGCCATCTAGCGTTCGACAAGAAAAAGAAGACACAATAAGATACTCTTAATCAGAGCATCAGATTGTTTTAACTCATTCTCATCACAACGACTTTTAATTATTAAAAACAACTCACAAATCACTCCAGCCATGCACACAAACAAAACTTACATAAACAAAAGCTGAAATGAAAGATTACAGGTTTTTACTTCAGGTTTAGACATAGAGAAGTGGTAGATCAGACTTTTATATAGACTTTATATAGAAAAACTCTCTACACCGATTGGTTTCCCCCACAATGAACCATTACAAAAGCAAAGTCAGGGGTAAAATTGTGGTCTAAGGGAGTGAAGTGAGCTTAGAAGTGACCAAGGTATGGTGTGCACACAGATTTACTTCCCTTGAAGCAAATGCATAAAATTGACAGCTATCTATTAATTCCGCACATATATGGCCGGAATGACTTGAATGAGTTAAGACTTCATGGGTGATATGACCCATGGCTGCTCAAAATGAGGGGTCAATTTACAAAATGATGGGCCACTTAAGCGGCGCAATGGTTTCATTAATTAAATAGCTGCCGAAGTGGATGTGCCAGACGGGTGCACCCCAACATACTGATGTGTTCATAACGAAAATTATGCGTCATTGGCGTGGGCGCACTGACAATCTGAAGCTCTGCTTAATACAATTCTCCCTGACATGTGTCCACTCAACATGAAGGACAAGTTTCCATCGGATATCAAAGACACAGTACTCCAAATTTACACACTGAAATTTCAGACACAATAATTAGGTTGCATTAAGGCAAACGTCACATCAAGCCCAAATGGCAACTTCATTTTAATACCTAATAATCATTACTTTATCTATCAGTCTTGTTACATTTTTTTTTTAAAGTTGGAAATGACAAGACCCATGCACAACTTTGCAACATCAACCTTTTCTTCAGCTCTTGCTACACATGAACAGCGGCAGCAGTCAAACACAGACTATCAAAAAGACTATGAGCCACCACAAACAACAGAACACACAAGCAACCACAATACGCGTACCATATTCATCAGGATTAATTTTGATCAAACCAAATCAAAGTGTGCACACACTTAACATTCATAGCCATTCAAAACAAAAACACTGCGCAGCACTAAGACTAGGAGACGATAAAAAGAGCTCAGACAGAAAGGGAACAGGTGAATTTTCAGGTTTGTTTTGAAGGTAGAGAGGGTGGGTCGCTGACAGAGGGACAGGGGAAGTTAGTTGCAGGCGGCTGGTCCTGTTACAGCAAAAGGGCGCCAACCAACAGTTGACAGTTTAAACCTAGGGTTCTGACGGATGCTTACCATGCGTTTATATTCCACAATAGGGTCATAGACCTGCCATCCATCTTCTCCCTCGTAGCTGTCAACAGTTGAAAGTTTAAACCTAGGGTTCTGCAGGATGCTTACCATGCGTTTATATTCCACAATAGGGTCATAGACCTGCCATCCATCTTCTCCCTCGTAGCTGTCAACAGTTGAAAGTTTAAACCTAGGGTTCTGCAGGATGCTTACCATGCGTTTATATTCCGCAACAGGGTCATAGACCTGCCATCCGTCTTCTCCCTCGTAGCTGTCAACCAACAGTTGACAGCTTAAACCTAGGGTTCTGCAGGATGCTTACCATGCGCTTATATTCCGCAATAGGGTCATAGACCTGCCATCCGTCTTCTCCCTCGTAGCTGTCAACCAACAGTTGACAGTTTAAACCTAGGGTTCTGCAGGATGCTTACCATGCGTTTATATTCCGCAATAGGGTCATAGACCTGCCATCCGTCTTCTCCCTCGTAGCTGTCAACCAACAGTTGACAGTTTAAACCTAGGGTTCTGCAGGATGCTTACCATGCGTTTATATTCCGCAATAGGGTCATAGACCTGCCATCCGTCTTCTCCCTCGTAGCTGCCCTTGAACTCAAAGGCAAAGAATGGCTGAAACAGACAGAGCGGGAGACACTCACGAAGTAAAACCAAAGTCAAAGTATATATATAGGGACTAATACAACTATCTAGAAACAAACTGGTCACAAGTCAAAAAAGCAGCAAACTCATTTACATCGCAACAATTTTGAATTATCCAAAAAACTCACAAATCACTCCAGGCATACGCACAAACAAAACATACATGAACAAAAGGAGAAATGAAAGAAGATTACAGGTTTTTACTTCAGGTTTTGACATAGGGAAGTGGTAGATCAGACTTTTTTTTTATAAATAGACTTTATATAGAAAAATTCCACACCAATGGGAGACTTAGTGGGATTTTTTTCACGCCAGATAGCGTGACACTCGAGTGGGGCTAATCCCCTCTATATTCTTAGTTGGGGATGAAGAGAGAGCGAGATATAGAGAGGAGTCCAACCCTCTCTCACTACGCCCAACTAAGAATATAGCGTGATAAGCCCCTCTCGATTGCCACGCCACCTGGCGTGAAAAAAATCCCACTAAGTCTCCCATTGGTTTACTCACAACAAACCACCACTACAAAAGGCAAAATTGTGGTCTAAGCGAGTTTAGAAGTGACCAAGGTATGGTGTGCACAGATTTACTTCCCTTGAAGCAAATGCATCAAATTGACAGCTATCTATTAATTCCGCACATATATGGCTGGAACGACTTGAATGAGCTAAAAGTTAAACACTAGAACTGGACCAAGATGTCCATGAGTTGATGATGCAAAGAAGAGTACAACTTATCCCCTAGGCTGCAGCACTAAACACCAGGGCAACATTAATGACTTCTAGTTTGACACAGTCATAGTCAACCACAAACGACATGGCACAACTCCCAGTTTCAAGTCAAACATAACTACAAATCATCTCCCTTGTAAAGGGAGTTCATTTTTCATTCAAAGGTCATTGTGGTTTTAGTGTTAAAAAGCAAAACTCCACCCGTTATTTTTTAAATAAGCAAGATCTTTGCAATATTCACATTTTATTTAACTGGGATTGCGTTCCTATGATTTGCTATTCAATGAATCTGACATCACGTGTTGCAAATACAAGTCCTAAAGAACCACTGTGCCAAGTTTCCTTATGTTAAGTTCAGTGGTTTAGGTGCCATTAACTGGAACACATTTGGGTCACATACACACATACAGCGAGCAGAGAAGCGCACAGCCCTCATTCTGTTGGAACTGGGAGTACAAAAACTAAGCTGGTCCCCGATTTTCATTGAACAAAGTTAATAGGAATTGTTCGGAAATAATTAAGGGGAGTAATTTGATGGCTTGGAGTCAAAACAGACTATCTTTAGATAGTCCATTGACGTATTATTGAACGCATTGTGTAAAACTTGTATAAAAAAAGACTGCAGAAATATAAAAAGCATAATCCCCATTCTATGTTATTTGCAGTCTTTTGTAATACAAGTTCGTAGTTTTTGCAATAACATCCATAATAACTAAATAAGTCAATGGACTAAGATAGTCCGTTTTGCTCTAAGCCATTGAATGTCATGGTGTGTGGGAGTGAGCTCGCCTAATTCAATCGGTCAAACAGGGGAAGTTACTCTACTGTCAGGTAGATCCCCAGCCCTCGCCTCGTGTGTTTGAGGAGACACACAGCATGTAGAATGCAGTGCATCATTCAAAAATTGATGTCATTTGTATTTTTACATTACAGTTTGCAGGTTCTGTCACTTTGTAGCAACTGGCCACCCCTTATTTTTATTTTTAAAAAATTGAAGTCGCTGAAGTCGCACAGTGACATTGCTCCCACGCTGCTCATTCCGAATCCAATTTGCAGCTACAACTCGGCTTGCTCAGGTCGCAGAATCCGAGACCAGCAGTCCAAGGGGAGCGAATCTATGTTAGGCCGTCAGGAGGCTACCAACCGAGGAGACACTGCACTGCTGCTGAGTCACTTTGGTGGAGTTCAGCGGAGCCTGTTCAGGACACCACCTACTAAGCCCCCTACTCACGACACTATTCTCTTAGTAGCGGAGCCAGCGTGAGTGAGGTCCTCCTCTGAGGCCACCACTGTGGGTCCAAACTGGATATGAGGCTCAGGCTAACCGATAACAGAAGCTGTGGCTGGGCACACAGATGTAACAGTCTTCAGTAATTTTACTCAACCCACCTGTTTCATAGTGATGGGGAAAGCAGACTGTTGGATTTTCTCAAAGATGGGGCGTCGTGAGTGGTTCTCCTGTTTGTGGGCGAAACGCAGGTTTCTGAAATCCTGAAACACAAAACCACAGAAAATGGTATGCGACTGTCTAGAAATATACAGTTTAAGTTGAAGCATTCGGCCATTTTCATACATCTTTGTTTTTACTGAAAGATACAGACAGCAAAGTACAGGTTACTGTTATAAAATAGTGGTCAAAAATTTATTTTTAAAATGTATTTTTACAATGACTGAGTGAAAGATATAACAAAAATAGACAATGTTATAAATTCTTGGTACCATATTTTTGGGACTATTGGGGTCTGCAACGAACACCTTTTGCAAGAGTGAATGCCCTTGGAGGGTGGGGGAAGATGGTTCAGTACTGACCAGACAGGGGGATAACTCTCACCAATAACCCCTATTTGATGCCACTAAATGGCTGCCTTTCGCAAGAGTGAATGCCCTTGTCAGTACTGACCAGCAAGAGCAATTACTCTCACTGTCAAGGGCGTTAATAACCCTAGTTGCAAAAGCCACTAGATGGACCCCCCAAACTTTACACTAAATTCAGATTTTGTTATTATATTTTCTGACTTTCATTAGTCATGTTATAGGTGCAGGGGTCTAATACAGGGGAAAAGTAGTTACAGTCCGAAAAACACAGTAATTCCATAAAAACCTCAAGTGTAGGTCTCTATTTTTTAATGTTTTCTTTTACCCCCCAAAAAAACTAGCTACACTCAAGCAATCTATCTTCTCTGTAGCCTACCTACCTTACAGACGATATCCATGCAGTAAGAGTTCTCCCCCTTGCTGGTGGCGCCCCCTATCTTCTCCACACGGCTGCACACGCCCAGAGGAACGTCCAGGATCAACTGAGGCTCCTGAAAACAAAGAGGATGTTGTCGAGTTTCTGTCCGGATTGTTGTCAAAGCCAATGCTCCTAGCTGATCTTGTTATCAGTAAGTGTTTGTCAAAACTTTTAATGCCATTGAATTTTTTGTATCCTTGCATTTTATTAATAACCCTCTCGCAATATTGGGAATTCCTCTGTGACATAACATTAGGCCTGTCCTTACCTCCCAAAATTAAAAAATTAGGGTCTTCGGATAACAGACCCGGATTTGGACATTTTGAAGCCTCCTAGTGACATGGGCGGTAGACCACCGTGGTGCATAAATGCAGCATTGGCGGCGAAAGGGAACATTTTGAAGCCTCCTAGTGACATGGGCAGTAGACCACCGTGGTGCATAAATGCAGCATTGGCGGCGAAAGGGAACATTTTGAAGCCTCCTAGTGACATGGGCAGTAGACCACCGTGGTGCATAAATGCAGCATTGGCGGCGAAAGGGAACATTATGAAGCCTCCTAGTGACATGGGCAGTAGACCACCGTGGTGCATAAATGCAGCATTGGCGGCGAAAGGGAACATTATGAAGCCTCCTAGTGACATGGGCAGTAGACCACCGTGGTGCATAAATGCAGCATTGGCGGCGAAAGGGAACATTTTGAAGCCTCCTAGTGACATGGGCAGTAGACCACCGTGGTGCATAAATGCAGCATTGGCGGCGAAAGGGAACATTTTGAAGCCTCCTAGTGACATGGGCAGTAGACCACCGTGGTGCATAAATGCAGCATTGGCGGCGAAAGGGAACATTTTGAAGCCTCCTAGTGACATGGGCAGTAGACCACCGTGGTGCATAAATGCAGCATTGGCGGCGAAAGGGAACATTTTGAAGCCTCCTAGTGACATGGGCAGTAGACCACCGTGGTGCATAAATGCAGCATTGGCGGCGAAAGGGAACATTTTGAAGCCTCCTAGTGACATGGGCAGTAGACCACCGTGGTGCATAAATGCAGCATTGGCGGCGAAAGGGAACATTTTGAAGCCTCCTAGTGACATGGGCAGTAGACCACCGTGGTGCATAAATGCAGCATTGGTGGCGAAAGGGAACATTTTGAAGCCTCCTAGTGACGTGGGCGGTAGACCACCATGGTGCATAAATGCAGCATTGGCGGCGAAAGGGAACATTTTGAAGCCTCCTAGTGACGTGGGCGGTAGACCACCGTGGTGCATAAATGCAGCATTGGCGGCGAAAGGGAACATTTTGAAGCCTCCTAGTGATGTGGGCGGTAGACCACCGTGGTGCATAAATGCAGCATTGGCGGCGAAAGGGAACATTTAACTATTTCTGCAAGGAAAGGAAAATGCAATTCTATTTTATATTTTCATAATGTAGCGTTTACTCCTGGTACACAAAAATAAACAACTTTCTGACTTTCCTTTTAATCTTAAATCAATAAAGAATGGCTTGCAGCGGAGGTATTAAGACGACTTAAATGTAAATTATTGAACACAAGCACAAACTGTATCACCTGACTCTCGCCACAAATTAACGCCTTAGTAAATCAAAATCCATGCATATACAGTATGCAAACTGTGGGACTCACCCTATCCAGGCTGCAGAAGTAGAGTTTGTAGTTGGTGACGGACAGCGTTCCCCGGGTGGGGCCACCGTATGGGCACAGGTAGGTCACGTCATAGCCTGCAAACAAAAGGGGACAGAACGGAATGTACAATTAACAGAACAGTCTGTAACAGAACGTACTGTAGACTGGACTACGAAAGTGACCGCATGTCTTGTAGTAATTCAACTCTCATTTCAATTCAGTGAAATTCAAGGTCACAGGTTGCCAGTGGCAAATGCCCTGTTGCAAAGAGCACACAGTTACACACACACACACACACACACAGTACACACACACACACACACACACAGTACACACACACACACACACACACACACACACAACCATAGTCTGCACCTAAAGCAATGTAAGCATACTCTTCCAAAGCTATCAATCACAGTCAAAAACAACAACATAAACGCATTACTTACTTGATATAAAACATGTGTCTACACAAAACAAAGAGCGCTCAACAAAGTGAAGTTGAAGTGTTACCCATTACGCAAGTCATGTGC